>VDFB02188606.1:9273-201902 GCA_007258455.2 Sequoia sempervirens
GACAAGAAGCCCTCAACTACAGGTTCAAAACTTATTGTGGTTGCATGTTCGAGCACAACTTAATTTGGCTGTGGGATTGTTACTGATGATTTTCTAGAGGAACCCTAGGAGGTGTCAGTGAGAGGGAGGGCGCATGCTGTGTTAGCTAGGGCTAGGGGGTTAGAGATAAAGCTATGTGTCCTAAGATTGTGGTAGATTTAGTCACCTCTTAGTACCAACATCAGTATACTGCTTCTCTATGAGACTAGGGTGCAGTTCTATACATTTATGTCTGTTATTGACAGTGTTTCTCTGAGTTGGGATGGGGGATGTGGAGACAGGGTTTCCAGGAACAGAAAAATATATCCAAAATTTTGGGGATGGTTGGGGATGGTTGGAGAATGGCAAGGGGACACACACACACACACACTATTTACACAGAATGTACAAAATTAAATACAAAATTTAGAACACACTATAGAACTGAAAATTGATAACAACGTCAACTGTCAATCATAAATGTTAATGATAATTGATAAACAAAAACTGGTTTATAATTTATATGAATACCACAATAGCTGCTCGCATTACAAAGTTAAAGGTACAGTACTCCAAAGTCATTTCTGAAGCTGCTGTCACCAGTGACCAAACTTTGTCAAAGGTTTGCTTGAATCCTAGTTAGTCTTCCATTTTATTTTTATCATTCCCCATGATGAAAATCAGGGATAACTGAAGTCTGCTCTGTAAATTTTAAATCAACTGATTTGTCAACAAAGCCATCCTATGCATATACAAAAATGCCAGTCAAGAAAATGGGTGATCCATATCCTTGAGACAAAGAAAGATGAAGCCAAAATTTCGTTGCATAAGACTGATACCTGGAGGCTCAGATCCTTGACACCATCAAAACGTCTACCAAGTTTGTTAATGGTCCCAAGTATTCACATTTCCATGTCCCATAGTCCTAAATCATTCTTTCTTCATTGACACCTCCCTGAATGTGAACCTGTCCACTTTCAAAGTCTTCATTAGTTTGAGATAGGAAAAAACATAAAATATAAATATTGACAGAAAAGTAAATGGTGGGGGATGTCAGGGATCAGGGCCCCATAAATGGGGAATGTTCTCCACACTGAGGAGACATCTTGGGGATGTCTCCAAAATCTGCAAAATAAATGGACAGGGAGGGGACCTTCTGTTTCCGTACCCGCCCTTGGAACCTTGTAAAAACTCCAGAGATGCAATCCTGGGGAACACTGGTTATTGAGGAATTTCTAGAGGATGCAAAGGTGATGACAGGAAAGGGTGACCCACCTTGACAAAAACAAGGTCCACCCATATTCCCACACTTTTGCCATAGTGCCCAGTGATGAGAGTAAAACAACATCCCTCCTTGATTCATAAGAGCATTATGAGGGTCAAAATTTTCAAATCAGTATCATTTTACATGTTGAACAGACTTTCAGACTGTTTTAAAAAAAATTAATCTCTAACTATAATCAGGTTATACAGTTTCTATACCTTGATTATAGAGATTTCATTAAAATAAATAAATAAATACTACAGCTTCCATTGAAATATATATGTCCAATTTATGTCCTGCATAAAATAATATCCATAGGCATTTACAAGGAGTTGAAATTATTAAATATTATTTGCAGCCTAAAATAGAAAAAAAGGCCATATGTTGTCAATGTCCAGACCTGATTAGAATGATTATACATTTCTGCATCCATTTGGAGTCATGAATCCATCCTTTCCTTATTGGTATGGGAGAGTGATTCTTATGAATTGGATTAATATTTTTGGGCAATGAATGCATGATAAATTCTCATAAAAATGGATCTATATCCTGGTTAACTGCCCAATCAGCTGCCATAAAACCATCCACACATTTAACCAATGGCATTTATTTCCTTTGATAGATGATGGTTACATGCTTTGGATGAATTTCAAATGACTGAACATTGTCTTTCCCTTTTGGAATACTGTTCACTGGTCATTGGTAACGATTATGTATGCCATGCAGTCCCATCTTGTAAAATTACTACACAATTAGTTGGCCAATTCAGAGTCTCTTATTATTTTTGTGCAAGTAGCAGAATAAGTTAATATGGTATTGGCATAAATCATTAACTGACTTTAAATGATGAAATCTTTATCACAAATAGTATGTGTCTCAGCAAAAATATAATTTGTAAAGTAATTGAATAAGAAATCTTGAATTCCATTTGGATACAATCAAGTCCAAGATAGTTTGATTGATATGATTTTTATTTTGCTATTAATAAAAGCAAAGAAAGTATTTATGCATCAATCATAGTGTAGGACAGGATAATCATCATGCCTATTTGTATAACCTAGTTTACTATTTCATGTTATACTTGTAAAGCTGAATATCATGTTCATGCAGGACATGATTATTGATAGCTGTAATCACTCGTACAGAAAGGTAAGATGTCCTGAAGAGCTGTACCTCTTGGCATATTTATCTTCTTTTGATTATTCAGGATTTCATATTAATTATGTTTTTGTTAGTGATCTTATTTTATGATTGATGCTTAACTGATAATCCTTTGTGCCTTTGTGCATTTCACCAAAGAAGTTTGTAGGTCTCAAAATGTTTATGACATTTTTATGTAGGATTCCAGTGGAAAGAATTTTTTATTTGATATTGTAGCAAACAGACGGAATGGGATAGATGTTGACAAGTAAGGCATCTTTATTAACAGAAAATTTCTTTCAGTGAGCAACAGTGTTTAAAACAAGCTACAATTATGAAGTTACTATACAAAAATTATAGTAATCATCTTGCAGGATAACTTTTATGGATGTCAAACATCCTCAACGTATCATTCTAACCTTTTGCACATCCATACAGCCAAACTATTTCTAGCTTAAAACAAAGTTGTTTATCACTCAAAACAATTGTTGTATTTATGTAATTGTAGGTTTGACTACATTGAACGGGACACAAGAGCATGTGGCATCAACACCAGTTTTCAATTTGAGAGGTATCCATATATGTTCAATACTGAAGACAACTTTTGGAAATGCTGTACTATAGTGCTTTCTTTACAAACCTATAGAATTTTTATAGGACTGATATGTTGGAGAGCTACCAATCAGTGACTATTTGTATGATCAAAGCATGGATTTTGCAGTCTGCACCATTGATGTTGTTTTTTCATTGCATTTGTATATTTTTATCAAAGCATAAGGCTTGATTTCATTTCAATATTTGGAGCATCAGAAATATCTTTGGATGACTTATTTTTTCATTTTTTCTGAAAGAGTTTTATAATTCTTATTAATATTGACTATTCTCTTTGTCTTCCATTCAGGTTAATGGAAAGCATGAAAGTTATTGATGATGAAATATGTTATAGGGCAAAGGAATGTGAGTTAACCAATCTGTAAAATGAGAATTAGAATTTTATTTAGACAGTCCTTAAGGAATTTTCTTATTTCATTTAATGTTTGTTGAGCAGGTTGGTGTGTGAGCAGATTATTCCTTGCTCGTTCAGAACTTTACAGGATTGTCTACACTCATCCGAAAGTGAAGGTGCTGTAGAAGTATAACTCTTTTTTATTTCTCATCCATCTTAATGCTCTCTCCTTCTTAACTCTTTCATCTTATTGCTCTCAGTAAACTGTTGATTTGTTTCCTCAGATACAAATAATCATAAATAATTTTGTCTGCATTGTATGTATGTTGCCTTTGGTGTTAGGCTTTGGAGCTCATGTTAACAGATGCCCTTGTACTTGCAAATGGATATCTATCTTTCACTTCCCAGATTGATAATGCTGCTGATTTCTGGAAGGTGGGATTAGTTCTTTAACATTCCAACAGTAGATTTGTGTGGAATTATTCTTCAGCATCATTTCTAACAGATATGTTTTTGTCATTCTTCTTGGCAGCTGGATGATTCTGTGCTAAAGACTATTGAAACGGCACCTAATGAAGAGCTGCAAGAGGCCCGTGAATTGGTATTACGCATGCGGCGAAGAGATCTATACAAGGTGAACACATTTGAAGGTGCACATGCTTGTGCAGTTTTAATTTTATCTTTGTACAAGTTTTAGTTAAAAATATTCTATTAACATTAATGACAAGAAAATTAAATATACATGCACTATATGTGAGGGAGTATACAAGAAAGCATTCATTGTCTCATTCCACATTATTTTTTCAATTATTAATGAAGTTGTGTATTGTTGTAGCCTCTTTCTTTGCAGAAGTGTGCTGCATGTCTTACTTTCCTCAAGTATCCTGTAGGTGCAGTGTAACCTCCATAAACTTTGTACCGTTTCCAGTATTATAAAGGATATTTCTAGTTGATATACTGATTTTAGAAAAACTGAGAAAGAATGCACGAATGAACTTGAAATAGTACTTAAAAGCTAAAACTCAATGAAGAACATAGTTGTATGCCAGTCTATCCAAATCAACAAGAAGAAGATGACTCACAAGAACCTCAAACTGAAACACCTCAAGGTCAGGTATAACCTCAGGCTGGGCTACATCATGTGAATCTTCAGGTTCATCTAAACTATGCAGCCCACCATCACCACAGATGTGGATATATTCCTTCATGATTAAATCAGACACATGACCCAAATTTGCTTCTACATCCTCAGAATAAGAATCAGAAAAATGAGAAACTTCATGTGAAGAACCATAGACTTTAAACTGCCTCTTTGTTTTGAAATTGTCCTTGTAATCTGTTGGCGTTTCAATTAGCACCTTTGGAGTGCTTATTGGAAATGATCAGCTATTGCAAGTTTGTAGTGTTTGCTTCTTCAAATTGGGAGGGGAAGATCCCTCTTGTTGCTGATTTTTGCGTAAAAAGAATAAGGTAAACTACTGTTCCTATCTTTTTTACTCAGCGGTAGGACACAAGGGTGCATAAACACAATGCGCCGTAGCTAAGTTTTTCTTTGGTTTTTGCAGATCTTAACTATGACTAAACTAGCTTTTAATCTATCCTATCTCCTCAAGATAAATAGAGCATGAGGGCATAGGAGCGGGAATGTAGGGTTTGATCACTTGGACGAATTAGTCTCACAGGATGCATCCGAAGGCTTTGAACTCCCAGATCTATACTGAAATCAAATCCACACAAGTAATCCAGACGGTAGTTTATATCTCAGGATTCCCAAGGAGGTACCGAGACCTTTCCGAGGTGTAGACTGAAAAGTAAACTACTTGAAACAAAAAAAGGACGATAATCTAACTTTCTAAATTTCCAAGGAGGTACCAAGACCTTTTCGAGGTGTAGATTGAAAACAGATTATTGATAACAACATACAATGATAAAACTTTGAGATTTTTGGATCAGAGGCATGGTAACTCTCTTGATTTATTATCTCAATATTCCACCAAAGTTACACTTTGGGACAACAACTTGTGTCAAAGAAACAATGACACATGAGGCGATCAAACCAAGAACACATGAACAATGATTGGATGCATCTATTGGAATAGAGAGAGCACAAGCTGTACTTGGTGCTTAACTATAACAAATATGATCCAAGAACATATACTAAGTGAACAATATGAAGGCTTGTGAGCTTAGCGTTTTGCTGTCGTGAAGTAAAGTTACAAAATAATGAGCCCAAGGTTCTTATTTATAGAACTCAAAGGAGTGGGCAACCCTAAAATCTCCATGAGTTAATAATCAGTTCTTGCCAATCAGCAAGATTTATTCCTATGTCTAAAAGTAGGTGAGCAAACAGTTAATTGGAAATCTACTTCAGTTAACTGAAACTAAACAAAGAGTCAACTGGAAAACTACTTCAGTTGATTGAAATTAAACTAAAGGTGATCTTTTTTACACAATATGCCTCCAAAATAGACATCTACAATTAGTGGAGATCTGAGATCCATAATTCGTGGAAGTCAAATTAGACATCCTCAATTAGTGGGATCTTAGATGCATGATCTGTGGGACCCAGAGTTAACTTGGAAAGGGGCATCAAGTTAACTCCAGTCACAATTAATGCTACTTTGGAGGGTAGGACGTCCTTTGTGGGTGCTTTACACCTCTTCTCCATTGGTCAACAACCCTTCTATCCATTCGTTGACTTCTTCAGCTTCAGGTCAATTAATGCTCCGGAGGATGATGATGTGGCGTTTCAACATTTCTTCACCTGTCACAAGTTGCTGTTGATATTCAATGCACTTGGCAGCTGTGTCATCTAGCTTGGTGGACATGGCTGCAACTTTGCTCAACTTGCAACCATCAGGATCATCGAGGAATGTGCTACGGATGACATCCTGGAATTGTTTCTGTATTGTGCCTAGCTCAATGTAGGAACCTCCCTCGTGCTGATAAAGACAAGGGATGGATATTACCAATGTTCTTACGAAGTTGATAATACCTGCCACAATATGACGGTACTTGATCAGTTCCACATAATTGGCATCTTAGGCTTTCATCTTGTATGCCATTTGTTCCCTCCAAGCAAAAAGATGTTGCTTGTTCTCTATAGTGGTAATTGATTGGTACGCCACTTGTAAATCTGAGACTGTGACTTCATCCCGTGGCCTCTTCTCTGCCGTCTCTAGTTCTGATTGCTGGATCTTCGTGTGGAGTTCATGTGCTTTGTCCCTCAACTGGTACAGTTCTATCAATATGTACCATCCTCTGACAACAAATTCCTCCACTTGATTTCTCAAGTGTTTTCCATATGAAATTAGCTGATGATGGTTTTGCTCCACGGGGAGGTCTAGCGATTCTCGTGGAAAAGCTGAGACGTTTGGGGTATTGTGCATTAGGCTAGATATGTACATGCTCAATTGCTGATTTTCAGCCTTTAAGGCTGCTTTGTCTCTTCCATCCTTAGCCATTCTCTCTTGAATGCTCATTGAGGCAATTCTGAGAAGGTCTGGCTCCACCTGACGGGTGGTCTTTTCGAGGTTGACCTTTGACAATGTGAAGTCCTCAACCTCTACCTCATGTATATTTTTGTCCTCAAGTGGGGTAGTTGTCTCTATCACAAACTCATTGTCTGCATTTCTTCCTACATGTATTTGCTTCTTCAACTTCTTCGTTGGCATGTCTGGAGGGACATGATCAAACTCTGTAAAGTAAAGCTGGTAGGACGGCCTTTCCCTCTTCCTTCCTAGGAGATGCTCAAGCCAGATTGAACCTTGACTAGCCTTGCTGGAAGGAGGAATGTTAGGCCCTTGAATGTCCGATGAATGAGATTGTGCTGCGGTGATGTCTCGCGGTGGAGAGTCCAAGTCGATGGGGACTTGTGACTACTGTGATGGTGGTGAAGTAGGTTGCTCTGTCTCTATCACAGGCACTGTATCCACTACAACTGCTTCCGCTATGGGCTCTGTCTCTGTTGTGATTGTCTCAATCACTGGCTCGGCTGCAACGGTTCTCATGACTATCTCAGGCATGTGTGTGGTTGTCCTCACATATAACTCTTGTGGTCTTCCCCTTGTGTGCCCTGACATCCGCATCCCTTTGGGAGGATTGCTCCACTGCTTCTATATGGGATTTTTCCTTGAAGTGGAAGCTAGTGAAGATTTAATCGGTGGCGGCTTTGTTCGGGGAAGTACTACCTTCCTTGTCCTCTTGCTGCCTAGGTAGAGTTGATTGTTTCTGACAACTCTACTCGTTCTTTCCTCTACAAATGTGTTCTCTTTTGCATACCAATCCACTCTTCCAAGTGGTTGTGAGTCTACTTAATCCACGAAGAATGAGGGGAGAGTGACTTCCCCTTCATCATCAGATAGGCCCTCAATGTCTTCTGACATAAAGTCAACAATTTGTGGGAGCCTAAACCGGCTATAGTTCCTTCTTCGTACATCAAAATCATCATCACAATTGACCCAGTAGTCTTCCATGGAAGACTCGTGTGATGAGTGCTGCTCAAGGTGCGCTGCATAAAGGCCTCTTGGATCATACGACTTTCTCTCAATGAGGTATTTGAGATTGAGTCTCACTGTCTCTTGGCATATCTTTTTGGCATTAGCCGCTGTTTTACATCTATAGAGTCCCATCTGAAGAGGAAAGCTTGCAGCAGTCTTCTTTTTAAGGTGTAGGTGAGAGTGAACTTAGGCCAACTGCCGCAGGAACTCCATGAAATCTACCCTATCGGAAGGGTAGCGTGGCATCATGGCGGGGTGACCATTGTATCCATACACGCGTATATAGGTGAAGGTGGGCAATTGGATGAACCAATCCGCCCAGTCCACCATTGCCTCCTTGGCTACTTGTGATATATGTACATGCATCTCATGGTCGAGGTCTCATATGGTGTGCATAATGAAAAGATCACTTATCCGCTTGAAATGTCGTTCCGCTTGTGTAAACTCAAGACGCAAAAAGTATTCATGGACCTTCTGCACACCTAAGGTTCCCACAGTGTTTAACATCCTGAACTCGCCTTGGAAGGAAATTAGGTATACAAGGTAGGAACACATGTGGAACCTATGAGCCTCTAGAAACTCGGTCATCTGTTGGTGGAGTGTGTCACTGATGAGGGTGGCCCAGTCGTAATGCTCTCTTTTGCTGATAATCTTAGCGATGATGTAGTACATCCTCGACTGAATCCGGTTCCCATCTTCCTGTCCAGTGACCCTATTGAGTAGAGTGATCATCACTGCGTACTCATCTCGAAATTCTCCTCGCCCAACCATTTTGGGCAAGTTGGCCTTTCTCACTTTTAGCCATGTTTTTTCCATTTTTTCTTGACATTTATCCTTGGCCACTTCGAATGCCTTTTCGCATTCTGTCACTGATATGACCACATTGGTCGGGCATGGTGGAATAGAAAAACATTTTTCAATATCCTTTGGTTTAAGGCTGCAAATCACCCTCCCATCCACTGATTCGATTTCTTGTGTG
Organism: Sequoia sempervirens; assembly: GCA_007258455.2. Taxonomy (NCBI): domain Eukaryota; kingdom Viridiplantae; phylum Streptophyta; class Pinopsida; order Cupressales; family Cupressaceae; genus Sequoia; species Sequoia sempervirens. Next base: position 18,120 of record VDFB02188606.1, read on the forward strand.
GTAGGGTTGTAATGCTTAATGCAAGCAATTACAAACTCCGCGTTTTGTAATTTTATGGGGATTGACGCAGCCTGAAGCAATCCAGATTCTTCTATGTTTTGTAGCGTGATTTGATTCATGCCCTCCAAGTCTTCTAAATTGACCACTGGGTTTACCTGATGCAAGTCTATGTTGATTGTTTTTAGGAAATCATGGTACATGACTGTTTTGGTCTTGTATTGTACTTGGGAGTACTGCATCCTGAAAAACATAAAGATCAACTGTGCACACGACCCTATTCTGACAATTTCTGAAAACCCCTAAAAATACTCTGCCTGCCGAGAAGTATTTTTCCGGAAAAAATCCGACACATGGGTTTTGTTTGTGCTTCAATGCTGAACAAACCCAGTTTGTTAGATTTTTTATTTTGAGACTTTTTCGGAAAAATCCCCAAAAATAGGGGCATCAAGTTTGTTGTTTGTTGGCATAACAATTAGCACCTTTGGAGTGCGAGTTTGTACAGAGAGCTATGCACAGTGTGTAATGACTGCTCTTCAAATTAGGAGGGGAAGCTCCCTCTTTATGCTGATTTGCGTGAAAAAGTAAAGTAATCTAACTCCTATCTTTTTGTCTCAGCTGGAAGAGGCACAAGGTTAAGAAAACCAAGAACATTGCAGCTAAGGATTTTATGGTTTCGCAAATCTCTAACTACAACTAAACTAAAAGTTTTGATCTATCCAATCTCAATAAAATAGAGCATGAGGAAAAAGGAGTGGGAATGGTTTTACGATAATCTTTAAGTCGTGATTTCCAAGGAGATGACGATACCTATCCGAGGCGTAGGTTGAAAGAAAGATTTTTAGCACAACATTGAGTGACAATCTCCACTTTGAAATTCCGAAGGAGGTGACAAAACCTATCCGAGGTGTAGATATAAAACAAAGATTGTTAAACATAACATAAGAAATCCAACTAGCACAACAAATTGCATTGGTGAGACACGCATACAATAAATGATCTAACTAGCCACTCCATTTAACTAAGGTGAACAAATATCATAATAATAACATTTAGGTAAGGCCGCATAGCTATTTATTATCACAATAAAAGTTCGTTGAATAGATACAAAATAACAATACTATAGGTAAGGTTGCTCAGCATGTATGCTATCACGTGCAAAAGTTAATTACAATTGAGCAAAAGCTCTTATTTATAGACATCAAAGGTGTAGGGAACCCTAAAATCACCTTGAGTCAACTACAGTCTTGCAAGCATGCAAGATTTTATTGCTAAACCCTAAATAAAGGAAACTATACGGTTAACTGGAAAACTACAATCAGTTAACCGAAACAGGACTCAACTGAACTGGACATGTGCAACATGCAAGTCCTTATTGAAATAAAAATAATCGATAACTAACATTAGTTAGCTACTCCTAACTGAAAGTCTAAACTCCTGCGAAGATATCTCCAAGGATAAGATGTGTGTGCATAAAATCAGCAAGTAGAACTCAAGACAAAATGTCGAGTTAACTGCTGCTTTTGACTCTATCCTTGAAAATAATTGCAGGTTCCAACTAACGGATCACTCCACATCATCACAGTCTAACACCTCGTCCAGGAACTGGTCGATTCTCTCATCCTCTGGTACTTTGACGCTATCCACGATGATAACCTTCCTGTTCAATTCTTTGTCACTATCTCTGATCGCCCTCGTGCATTCTCTAACCTGTTTAGTTTCCTTTTTGAAACTAGTTGTCATCACTGAGATGTGATCCAACTTGGACGCCACAGGATCTCCCTTGAGATTATCACAAACCAGCCTCTCAAACTCGGCTTTTACTACATCAAGTTCAACATATGTACCGTCTTCAAGAAGATAATGGTACAGGATCTGAGTGAAAAAGCTGCTGATGAGTTTGAGAGCTCCAATAATATCCTCTTTGAGCGCATCCAACCTGGTAGAGATTCTCTCATACGTTTCCATCCTGAAGAGGTGTTGTTCTCTCCAAGCGAAAATCTTCCTTTTCTCCTCTTCTACTACCATGGCGTCATATGCAACTGCTAACTGGGATATGAGAACACAATCTTTCGCCATGCCTTCTACTACTGCAATCTCGAGCTGCTGGATTCCCTGACGAAGTCCATGCACATCACTCCCCAACTGATATAACTCTGCGAGAAGATGCCGACCTGTAACAATAAAGTTTTCAACCCAGTTGTCCAGAAGTTTGCCACGATTGACTAACTAATCCAACTTCTGTTGTTCTATAGGTGTGCTTTGTGGAAGAACAGGTGTTCTGCTTGAATTCCCATGAACGAGATCAGAAATATACTGTCGAAGTTGCCTGATTTCAGCCTTAAGAAGCACTTTATCTTCTCCGTCCTTCATGACATGCTCTTCAAGATTATTTGTGACAATCTTGAGAAGGCTCACATCCGTTTCTCTAGTGCTCCTGCCAAGATTTGCTTTGACGAAGGTTAAATCATCAACCTAAATTTCATCCAGGCTCTTACCCTCCGGTGGCGTAGCAACTTCTATGACGATCTCTGATTCCAGGATATTCTCAATGTGCACATGCTTCTTGATTTTCTTGTTCGACCTTCCCTGATAAGGGTTGCCAAACTCAGAAAAATCAAGGTGATATGAAGGCTCTTGCCTCTGTCTTCCCAAAGATTTCTCGAGCCAACATGAATGAGCAATATTATTAGCTCGAGAAGAGACTACTACTACTGTATCAACCTATGGTGGATCAACTATCTTTGATGCTCCTCGAACTGGTGGTTCCGACTCTAATTCTATATCAATAGGAGGCAATTGTGGTGAAAATGGCGAACTAGGAGGTGAAAGATGTGGCTCAACCTATATAACTGTCTCTACTGGAACTTTAGGAGCCCTTTCTACTTGTTTCTATTTCCGTTTTCCAGTACTTCTCCCCTTTGTGTTTCCGTTGAGTCTAACACCTTCTAGTAGCTTCAAGATAACCTTAACTCGAGGCCTTGACCTTGAGGTAGAAGGTAGTGAAGAAAACCCTACTGGCGGCTCTATGATTGGAACTGTCTTGTGCCTTCTCTTACTCTCCAACAATTTCCTATTGGTTTTGATAACCAATTTTGACACATCCTCAATGGAAGTACTCTCCCTGGCGTACCAATTTGGTTGGCGAGCAACTTGATCTTTGATGTATGAACTAAGCAGAACCTCTTCGTCATTATCTGATAGACCCTCAACATCCTCTGATAGGAAATCAGCAAGTTGAGCAATAGTAAGTCTGCAGTAGTGATGTCGACGAACTTCAGATTCATCCTTGCAATTAGCCCAAAAATCCTCAAGTGCTGGCTTGTGTGCAATATTTCGCTCCAACCTGGCTGCATAATGACCCAAAGGATCATAGGAACGCCTCTCAATATGTGACGTTCGATGCACAAGCCAAGCTCCAACAAGACCCTCTATCCATCCCATCAGCCTACGAGGGTCACATAATAGGCTAATCTTAAGCATTGAGAGATGTCAACTGGAAGGGGACATTACACAATATGGTACTTGAGGTTGAATTTCTTAAGCTCGGTCGTCATAAACTTGCAATCAACGACAATTCTGCATGTGAAAATACCCCATCTGAAAGGAAAGGTAATTGCTAACTTATGGCGACTGCGAAGAAAAGAGTGAACATGTTGAGCTTGTCTGAGAAACTCCATGAAAAGGAGCTTGTCTGACGGGTACCTTGGTAGCATCAGAGGCTCTCCGATGTAACCATACACTCGGATATATGTGAAAGTGGGGAATTGAATAAACCAATCCGCCCAACTCTCCATTGCTGATTTTGCCTCTGGAGAAATCCTAATGTGCATTTCATTGTCGAGATCTATGACTGTCTTCATGAAAAAGTGATCATTCACCGCCCTGAAATCCTATTCAGCCTTTTAGAACTCCAATTGAGAGTAATATTTGTGAATGTGCTGAACACCAAGAGTCCTGTTAGTCTTCAAGTGTCTAAAACTGCCTTGAGACGCAATCAAGTAGACCAAGTAAGACACCATGTGGAACTCGTGGATTTTGAGGAATCTGGTGATTTGCTGGTGAAGGCACTCGTTGATCAACATGGCCCAGTCAAAGTGTTCTGTACCGTCGAGGATCCTAGAAATGACGTAGAACATCCATGGTCGGAAAATATTAGCTTCCTCTTGACCTGTAACCCGATTGAGTAGAGTTATCAAAATTGCAACTTCATCCTTGAATTCGCTGCGACCAACCTTCTTAGGCATGTTAGTCTTCTGTATTTTCAACCATCTTTGAGCAACTTTCCTCTGTGATCTCTCTTGATCTTCATACCATATCTTATCATAAGCCTCAATGACTACAGTGAAATTGTCTGAGCGAGGAGGAATAGCAAAGCACTTTTCGACGTCCCTCAGCTTAAGGCTGCAGATGACTCTCCCATCAGCTGATCTAATTTGTTGTGTAGACGAGTCGTAGTGCTTGATACAAGCAAGAACAAACTCGAGATCGAAAGTTGTGATAGGAATAGACGTTGCTGCCAGCAATCCAGAACGCTCAAGATTCTTCAATGTATTGTTGCTCATGCCTTCCAACGTGCTTAGATTGACCATTGGATAGACACAACCCAAGTTTGTGTCTGAGGTTTTTAAAAAGTCGTGCATCAAGACCGATTTGGTCTTATAATCTATGGGGTTGAATTGCATTTTGAAAATTTGGACTTTTGACTGTAAAGTCGGGTATGTTCGGACAACTTTCATAAAAGGCTAAAAAAGCTCTGGATGACGCCGAAAATAGCCAATTGCGGGAAAATTTTCCAGAATTTTTCTGAAACGTGGGTTTTGTAGAGAATTGAATTCTAAGCAAACCCAGATCATCAGAAATGCGGAAAAATGAGTTTTAGCAAGGCATGCAAAGATTTTTCAGTCGAGAAAAAGCAGGGGTTCTAGAGCTTCCTCGGGCAATTTTTACTGAGAAAATTTGGAACATGGGTTTTGTAGGTAATGGAATTCTAAGGCAACCCAGCTGATTCGATTTTGAAAAAGATGTGTTTTTGACCCACATGCAAATGAATTCTCGAAAAAAAGCACAATACTTTTAGAATAAAAGTAGTGGGGCAATTTTCTCAAAAAAACTAAGACATGGGTTTTGTTGCCGTCACTAAAATATGTGCACCTAGATGATTAGATTCTGAATATTTTTCCGTTTCTTTGACATGCGAAGAATACCTAAGACGAGAATAGAAGAAATTAAACAGAAGATAGAAGTTTGTTTATTCATCTTTTGAAGAAAATCTCCTATGCTTGACTGAGATTCAATGATATCTGCATGCATTGAAAAATTTAACTCTGGAAAATTAATCTTCTGAACAATCTGGACTTGGCACTGAAAAATTGAACTCAAAGCACCTTCGAATCTTCAATTGCTCAAGAAAATTGCCTTTGCTTGAACCTGTTATGATAACAATGGTGCCAATAATGACTTAAATAAATAATTTTAAGTCTAAAATTGTCCCATATGCATGCAAATCAAGCGCCACCCTTAACTAGACCTCTGAAAAATACGACTTCATCTGATTAGACCTCAAAATAATTAACTGAATGAAAAATAAACCCTAAAAAGCGTGCCAACTTTGATACTTTCAGTTAACTCTGTATGCAAAACAAAATCACGCCTTTTTGTAGAAACCCTAGTTTCCCCTATTCTCCGGATCTGACAGTCTTCTGTGTTTTTTTGAAGTGTTTTGGGTTTTTGCTTGTTTTTGAGTTTTTTGAGCAATAAATGAAAGGTACGATTTTTGCTTGAAAATGATAATAAATTCAAATAAAATAATTCTACTCTGATAACAATGAAATCAATAGCCAGAATGGACGCCAATCTTAATATAAATGTTCTGAGACAGTTACAATGTAATTCTGACAACATGCGAAGAAAAGGCAATGATTTAATGAAACCTGATTTTGCTGATACAGCAATAAATGAACAGCTAAAAGGTACGGCTGCAATGATTATTTTGTTTCTCCTCCAGTCTGTTGTTCTCAAAAGCCTCCAGCAACCCCAGCGCTCCCAGATGATGAAGAAAGAAGGTCTGAAGATAGGCGTTTGGCTCAAGACAAAAGAACACGCCTTTTTATGCAAGTACGGCTTGACAAAAAATGTACGGCCTGCAGCTGTATTAAATGCAATTTGTACGGCCCTTCTGGATTCTCTGGAGAAAGATGAATATAGACGCCTCTGTGCAATTACTCCCCTGAATGATGAATACCTCTGATAACTCTGAATGTTTAACTCAGTATGAAGCTCTATAATTTCTTCTGAATGAAGAAATCTCTCTGCTGCAATAGATCAAGTGTTATTTCACACTCTCTGAATTGCTTCCAGTGGAGATGGCTCGTTCCCCAAGGAAATCGAACTTGAAACCCTAAAGTCTCTTGCTCAGATCAATTTGATCAGTTTCTCAAAATCAATAATCACATAATGCTCAAAACCCAAGGCAAATCCACTATTATGCTGAAAAGTGCGATTTCCTTAAGAATAGGGTTTTAATGAAATATTCACATTTTAATCTTTTAATATTTCAATAGTCTCTGCTGAATATTTTAATATAAATCAAATGTCAATTTTGGCCCCTTCAATGATGGCGCACCCCCTCAATGAGAAATGACTTAAGTTATAAATTGATATTATAACTTTGTATTATAATCATTAATTAATTAATATTTAATTAATGCAATTAAATATTAATATCTTCCTTGATACTAATCCGATGACTGATCCGTCTGATGCTGACGAACTCTGAAGTGATTCCAAATACTGCCAAAGCCATACTGCTAAAAATAGCATGGGTCCCACTCTGCCTACCAGAAACTGCTAAAAATAGCAATTCTGCAAAAAGTCTCCGATTGAGCCAAAACCAAAGACTACGGAACATCAATCTCTAACTGAAGCTGAGCCAACCTCCGAAGTGACCCTCTATCCAAATTTTATCACCCTACGAGGGTCGTGGTGATAGCTAACTCACCCGAGATGTCACTGAAGCGTGGACATGACACTTTTGAAATTGGTTTGTCCTCAAGCAACTTTCACGCCGATTGCACTTCCTCGCTTCCTCCCACGCCGACCTCAACCGCAACTTCCATTTCACCAGATATTCCCTGATAGTCCTCCGACGCAACCGTCTCTCCCTATACTCCAGGATGGACTCAGGTACTAGAATCAACTTACCCTCATCATCTAAGGGTGGTAAAACTGCAGATGGTACCACACGATGACCTAACGCCTTCTTGAGGCGTGACACATGAAATACATTGTGTACCCCGCCTTCATCGAAGTTTTCCGTCAGAAGCCACCCGCCAACTCTCCTCGTGATCCCGGAAGGACCGTGAATAACGCGGGCTTGAGCTCACTCCACTCTTCCTAAGAGTGGATTCACAACGGTAGGGCTGCAAAGATGAGGTAAAACCATGTCACCAACCTCAAATGCCTCAGTCTCGCTTCTTTCCGGACTGGCATATCGCTTCTCGGGCTGATTTTGTGCCTTTTGCAATATTTTCCCTTGAGCCCTCATAGTGTCCTCGACTTCCCCGCAACCAACCTCCTCGTGACTCGCACTCTACCGCCGCCAAGAGAAAATCAAGGGAAACTCGCTACCATACCCGCATAATGCCAAGGAAGGGTGATATCCTCAATGTCATATGGAATGTCGAAGAGTAGCAATACTACACAAGTACCCATTTGACTCCACGCCTTTCGCCCTCGCATTATAATTCCAGATATCCTTCCACCCACTGTTCACTATCTCCACCGCTTCCATCCGTCTGCGGATGGTAATCAGCTCGCGTAAGCCGGGTCCCACAAAGCTCCGAAGACCTCCCCGCCAGAAGTTACTCAGAACCCACTATCTCTCACACTAATATGCTCCGAGGCAACCCACATGAAGTCCAATATCTCCACGAAGAACACCTCATAATCGTAGCCGAAGCTCGCGACTTGTTAGCGGGTATACTTCGTAGTTTTATCCACAACTACATAAATACACCGACGCCTCTTGGGCTTTGTGTAAGCCTGTGATAAAGTCCATCGACAGCATTCCTAATTTCCCTCGGCTGAATCTATGGCTGTAGAACCTCGCCGCAGACGGTTCTCCCCGCTTGTTCTGCTGACAAACAGGGCACTCACGCACATACTGAAGAACATCTCTCTTGAGTCCTTTCCATGTGAACCTCTCCCGTATCTGCCTGTAAGTCTTGAAGTATCCGGGATGTCCTGCTGTAGGGATGTCATGAAAGGCTCGTATAACCATGTTCTTCACCTCTGAACCGGGAATCAGAAATATCCTGTGCTTGTAAATGATCAAGTCATTCATAAGTGTATACCTCGTGTCAACCGCTGATCCTCAACAATACCGAGGCCCAACATCCTTTGCATACTCGCCACTCATCATATGCCTCCAACTTCCTCAAATCTGGAACCATAGTGCTCAAGCACGGCTCCATACGTGAGTGTGATCCGCTTAATTACGCTTCAGGTACCTTTGATATATGAATATCAAAGTCATAAGCTCGCAATGCATCGACCCACTTCTGCTGTCATTGAGATCTCGGGCCCCAAGAAGTGTCTCGTGATCATATGATCACCTTAATGCAAAATCTATGCCAACAAGGTATTGTCTAAATTTCATATAAAGCATGGCTAATCACAGCATCTCTTTGTCATATATACTATACAATTTCTCGGTCCTTTGAGCTTAAGCGCCTTATACACCATTTCCGTGCTTGTCCTCGCATAAGCACCGACCAATGCCCTCACCGATGCACTCATTGAAGCTCAAAACGGCTTCAGAAGCTCGTAGTGCCAAAATGTGGCATGTGGTCATCAACTCCTTGAACTTCACAAAACACTCCTGTGCCTCAGAAGACCAAACAAATGCCCCCTTTTTCATCAAATCTGTCATCGGGGCTGCATGTTGTGAATAACCATTCACGAACCTACGGTAGAATCCACACAAACCGAGAAACCCTCTCAACTGTGTCAGGTTTGCCGGTGTGGGCCAATCAATAATGGCGCGGATCTTTTCAGGATCCATGCGCACTCCATCTGCACTGATAATATGACCAAGATACAGCAATTCGGTCATTCCCAAGTCACACTTGGATTCCTTGGCGTACAAGGACTCCCTCTCCAAGATACTCAACACTGTCTCCAAATGAGCTAAGTGCTCCTGCCATGTCCTGCTATATATGAGAATATCATCGAAGAATACCAAGACGAACCTCCTCAGCTGTGAATGAAAAACCCGGTTCATCGTGGACTGAAAGTGGCTGGTGCGTTAGTGAGCCCAAATGGCATCACTACGAACTCGAAGTGCCCACAATGACATCTGAAGGCTGTCTTCTCTATGTCTTGCTCACGGACTCTGATCTGATGATAACCCGACCGTAAATCAATCTTAGTAAAGTAACAAGCACCATGGAGCTCATCAATCCTCGGTATCGGGTATCGGTTCTTGATTGTCCTCTTATTTAGGACCCTGTAATCAATGCACATGCGCAACGTTCCATCCTTCTTCTTCACCAATACAACAGAAGAAGCGAACGGTGATTTGCTTGGTCTAATGTGACCCATAGCAAGTAACTCCTTTATTGTCTTCTCGATCTCATCCTTTAATCTTTTAGGATGCCTGTAAGGAGTTATCATAACGGGTTTCGCACCCTCCTCGAGCTCAATGATGTGCTCTATGCCTCTGTCTGGAGGTCTACCTGGCGGAATATCACTGAACACCTTGTCATGCTTGATTCTCAACTTCTGAATGTCCAGATGATACTCTGTCTTTTGCTATCCCTCCTGTATAGGTGCTAAATGACACTCGGCAGCCCACTCTACCATGTCATGACGCATGAGCCGCTCCATTCGGCGAAAAGAAATTGTTTTAAGGTCGCTGTCCCGTATTGCCTTAAGTATGTGTGTCTTCCCGTCGACCTCAAAACGAATCTCCATGTCCTTGAGACGAAGTGTGACCTCCTCCAATGAATGTAACCACTTCATTCCCAGGACTAAATCAATGTCTCCCATATTAACAACGTAATAATCTGCCTTGAACTCATAATTGTTCAAGCGTAAGGGAAGATCCTTAATCATGCGCTCGCATCTCAAAGTGTATCCATCTGCCACTTTGACTCTGATGCCCTCGAACTCCTCAGTGATGAGTCCTCGTTTCTCCACAAACCTAGCATCTATGAAATTATGCGTGGCTCCTGTATCCAATAGGGTAATAACCCTCTGACCTGCTAATACACCACGAAGCCGGAAAGAACCCTCCTGCTGGATGCTAGACAAACGGGCCTCCTGTACCTGAAGCTCGGGCTCTATCTCTGCTCTAGGCTCTGGAGCCTCTGACTCTGAATCATCTGAATGCTCTGGCTGATCGGAATTTTCTGATTCTGAGTCCTCATAATATGCCCACATCACACGATTTGCCTTGCCCTTAGGTCTTAGAGGACAATCGTGACTGGCGTCATATGGTCCCTTGCAGTAGAAGCAAAGCTTCTTCCTGCAAAGGTCATTCAGGGCCTCACGATCCAAAGGTGGGAATGCTGATTTACCTTTCGAATCGTTTTTATAATCTGATTTGTCTTTGTTATAATCAGATTTATCCTTATTTTTATTAAAGCCCTTATTATCTCTGAATGATGAAGAACCTCTGGAGTTGAATCTACTCGACGGGGCTGCGAACTCCATGTTACGTGCTTTCTTCATCGCCTCCTATAATGACGGAGGATCAAAGGCTTTGATCCAGCCTCTCAGTGGCTCGGTCAAACCCTCCATAAAGAGTACTACCAATCTCCTCTCAGATATGCTCGGAACCATGACGGATAGCCTCTGAAAATCACTGATATAAGCCTCGAGACTGCCACTCTGCCTCAACTGTGCTAAGTCTCTGAAGTAGGTTTCCGGATCTTTCCTGTCAAACCTCTCAACCAATCTATCCACGAACTCCTGGTAGGTGGTGATCCTGTCGTGCTGTAAAGTCACCATGCCGTGGTGCCACCAGTCGTAAGCTACTCCCTCGAGGTGCAGTGTAGCGTATCTAATAGCGTCTCTCTCCGCCATCGGACGCAAAGTGAGAAATGTATCAAGCTTGCTAATCCAAGCTTGGGCTGTCATCTTCCCACTACCATCAAACATCACCAGATTAAGCCTGTTGGTTGCATGTTTGAGATCATTATTCTGCTGCCGGGGTCTCCAATCTGCGAGCTCTGTGTAACAAAACGGCAAAAGAGATCCGCTTCTCTGACTGCAGGAGGTATCAACTCCCACCTCGCTTCGCTGCCATAAGGTTATCGCAAACAACTCGCTCATCATCCGCACCATCGCCTGCCTGGTGGAAAGTAGGCCTAGTAGGCCTATTCATCCGTGGGACATCGCCCTAGGAGCTCCGCGGACTTCGCCACTTCGCTATCGCCACGATGTGGTGGACGGCCCCGAGTACCTAATCTGTGAGTGCCACCGGCCAATCGCCGCAATACCGACCGCCGTTGACTCCGCATCGTAGATCTCGAGTGCATGCAAAACCTCTGCATCGTCCGATCTGTTATTCCAGGATCTCTGTTCTAGGTATATCTATTCTCTCAGCCCTATCATTCCTGTCAGCCATGATTTCTGGCTGCCTGCTCAAACTGCGTTGCCTTTCAATCAAGGCACGTCTGCGAGTATAGTACCTGTATGTATCAAATTCCTCTGGCTGCATGTGATGGCTAAACCCTCAGGATGGCAGGATTTAGCTCTGATACCACTGTAGAAACCCTAGTTTCCCCTATTCTCCGGATCTGACAGTCTTCTGTGTTTTTTTGAAGTGTTTTGGGTTTTTGCTTGTTTTTGAGTTTTTTGAGCAATAAATGAAAGGTACGATTTTGGTTGAAAATGATAATAAATTCAAATAAAATAATTCTACTCTAATAACAATGAAATCAATAGCCAGAATGGACGCCAATCTTAATATAAATGTTCTGAGACAGTTACAATGTAATTCTGACAACATGCGAAGAAAAGGCAATGATTTAATGAAACCTGATTTTGCTGATACAGCAATAAATGAACAGCTAAAAGGTACGGCTGCAATGATTATTTTGTTTCTCCTCCAGTCTGTTGTTCTCAAAAGCCTCCAGCAACCCCAGCGCTCCCAGATGATGAAGAAAGAAGGTCTGAAGATAGGCGTTTGGCTCAAGACAAAAGAACACGCCTTTTTATGCAAGTACGGCCTGACAGAAAATGTACGGCCTGCAGCTGTATTAAATGCAATTTGTACGGCCCTTCTGGATTCTCTGGAGAAAGATGAATATAGACACCTCTGTGCAATTACTCCCCTGAATGATGAATACCTCTGATAACTCTGAATGTTTAACTCAGTATGAAGCTCTGTAATTTCTTCTGAATGAAGAAATCTCTCTGCTGCAATAGATCAAGTGTTATTTCACACTCTCTGAATTGCTTCCAGTGGAGATGGCTCGTTCCCCAAGGAAATCGAACTTGAAACCCTAAAGTCTCTTGCTCAGATCAATTTGATCAGTTTCTCAAAATCAATAATCACATAATGCTCAAAACCCAAGGCAAATCCACTATTATGCTGAAAAGTGCGATTTTCTTAAGAATAGGGTTTTAATGAAATATTCACATTTTAATCTTTTAATATTTCAATAGTCTCTGCTGAATATTTTAATATAAATCAAATGTCAATTTTGGCCCCTTCAATGATGGCGCACCCCCTCAATGAGAAATGACTTAAGTTATAAATTGATATTATAACTTTGTATTATAATCATTAATTAATTAATATTTAGTTAATGCAATTAAATATTAATATCTTCCTTGATACTAATCCGATGACTGATCCGTCTGATGCTGACGAACTCTGAAGTGATTCCAAATACTGCCAAAGCCATACTGCTAAAAATAGCAGGGGTCCCACTCTGCCTGCCAGGAACTGCTAAAAATAGCAATTCTGCAAAAAGTCTCCAATTGAGCCAAAACGAAAGACTACTGATCAATCTCTGCTAACTGAAGCTGAGCCAACCTCCGAAGTGACCCTATCTAGTCTATCAGCCTACGAGGGTCGTGTGATAGGCCAATCCTGTACTCCGAGAGATGTCACTGAGAAGGGGACATGACACTTTTGCAAGCAAATTTGAGTTTAGATAAAGGCGAAGTATTTAAATATTAAATAATATTTAAACTAATTTCTCAAATTGCCGGTATTGGCATGGTGTGATGGTTTAAAGGTGGCATTGTTGTTCTCGCCACCCAAGGTTCAAACCTCGTTGGGGTGGTATTGTTGAATGGTTGTATTCCGGTTAATAGCCCCGGTTCAAAAGCGTTTACCCCTTGAATAATTTTTTTCTTTTTCTCAAATCCACCTTTCATGGGCGCTTAGTCATCTTGAGTTCAAAAGTCAAACCTTTGACTTAAGGCGTCACTTTCTAGACTTAACCAATTTTATGAAAATTTGGATTTGCAACCCTCGCCGGAGCCCATGTTCAACCACTAATTTTGATTGACTGACATGCCCAATTGACTGGCTGACAGTTTCGTTGAAGAGCAGGATCAAAACTAGCAAAACACTCCATGAGACTGCAATCCAAAATTCTGAGGTTTGGGGCTTCAAAAATCAAGGTGCCTTTGGTCAAAAGTTGTGCTTTTGCCTCCAGACTTAGTCAAATTTTCATCATTTTGAATCACTTTGATCGTTTGAAGGTGATTCTGACCTCCTTACATCTCGCGTTCGGAAAAACTTTAGAACTAAAAGATAGGTTCATCGCGAAGCTAGCTCCATTCTACACAAGCTCTTAGAGAGCACATTTCCAAATTTCATCATCTGATGGGTTAAAATCAAGGGCGCCCCTGGCCTCTAGGGGCGCTTTTGTTCCCAGACTTGGCCATTTTACAAACTGGCTAAAAATCCACTTAAACTCGAGCTGCAGGCTATTGACTCGTCTTCTGGCTTGACTGAGAGATGCAACAAAAAGCTGGACATAACACAAATAGGATGAATACCTGAGATCACAGAAAGACTGCATTCAAGGCTCCAAAACCTTGGGCGCCTTGGCCTCCAGGGGCACTTTTGCTCGACATTTTGATCATGATTTAACCTCGTGTTTGACCTCCGATTCCGACAGTTCAGCAACTCAGATTCACCGACTGGCGGATGCATTGCGAAGCCTGATCAAACCTGAGACAATCATTCTAGGTATCATTTAGTCGGAATCCTTCATTTGGTCCCTCAAAAAGATGGGTGCCCTTGGCTAAGAGGTGCGCTTTTCATTCCAGTGTTAGTCATTTTTCAATCTTCCCCGTTTCTCGTTCAATCTCTCGTATCAGGTGCTAAACAAATCTTTTAGGCTTGCTGGATAGCTCATCGCAAAGCTGACAATATTCCTGACAAGTCTTCTAGAAAGTGACAAACCTCAAAACTGAAATTTGGGCCTTTGAAATCTAGGGCGCCCCTGGCTACCAGGGGCTTTGATGCTCTAGAGTTAGAAAAAATTTCAAGATTTTCACCTCAGCGAAAAAACTCCTCCGAGAAGAAGCATTATTTAGAACTCATCTCACCACAGATTCTTAATTTAAGCGTTTTAGGCTTAGATTTCAACACCAAGTCTCTGGCCATCTGCATTGACGACCTCAGAGCTCCTAACTTTCCATCTAAAAAATGCATAAACTACCCACCAGACCTAAACTGAGTTTTAACTAAAACTGACTTCATGATTGTGACTGTGAAGCAAAATAAGCCAATCAAAACAATTTTCAATCAATTTTGACAGGTTTCAATTTTTTAGGGTTTCGCGACTTGAAACAGGGGTGCTTGAAACCATAATTTTCAATTTTTCAAATTTCACAAGTATCTTCCAGACATCAAACTTACACAAATTCCATACTTGATTTGCCCAAAAACTGTGTTTTGACATCATTTTACAAGGTTTAGACTCTTTTAAGCAAAATTCCTTAATGAAGCAAAAAAAAATTGGTTTCAGTACAACACTGTTTCTGGAAAATTTGAAGAGATGGGTTTTACTGGAAAATTATGTTGATCATACCCAGTTGGTCAGATATGTGGTAGCCTGTTGTTTTCTGTGACATGCAAGAAATTTAAGACAGAACAGAGGAAGTAGACAAGAGGAAGATTGGAAGTTATTAGCTGCCTTCTTGTAAAAATCTGTCTTTGGATTCAACCCCTAAGAAATTATGCTTCTGTGCCACTGATTTTCGAAAATGACGAAGAACGGTCAAAACCCTTGTCAGATCTTGAAAAGACGTCCTTGAGAGCAAACTGTTGTTTTAGCCTTCAACCTGTAAAAAAAAATAATGAAATGGGACGCCTAGCTTGATCATATAGTGATTCAAGTTGAAATGCACCGAGTATGGGTACCAACTCATGATTGAAGCTTGATTTGGAGTTCTAAAAGCCGATTTCCACTGATTGTGGGATGTTTTGGCCAAGTTTTCCTCCAAAATCTCTAACTCAAGTCAACAAACTTCTCTTTGACTTTTTTAGGCGTCCTTCTTGAGTTTGAACATTTTTTTTATCATTTTTCCATGCTGAAGTGCCTCTGTTCGATCCTCACTCCCAGTTGTTTAGTTGATCTTAACATGATGTTGACAGATTCACTGCTGAGATGGAACAACCCTAATTAAATGTGCCTGGGAGCTAAAAAGATCAAAGACTGAATCTGATGCCTTCAAATCAGGGGCGCCTTTCCTTAGCAGGGGCGCTTTTGGCCTTAGACTTGGTCAATTTCTTGACTATTCTTCAATTCTATCATTTTTGACCTTTCATGTTTTGATTCGAGATCACTGCTGACTAGTGAGTCTAACAATCTCACTGAAATGTGGGGTGGATAACCAACTTAGTCCTGGAAAGGATGATTGGTATCTCAACTCTTGGAAGTTAGTTCAGGTCCTTCAAAAGCTTGGGTGCCCCTGGCTAGCAGGGGCGCCTTTGGCTTTTTGACGTATGATTTTCATGTTGTCAATCTTCGAGAGTGGCCCCAGTTTGATCTCTGTCGTCAGGTATCAGATTACTCTGTTGTCTTTGTTGACGGTGTCGTTGTTGAGATTGATCGTAGCGGAGAATATCATCCTGGAGGTAACTAATTCTGCAGACTGCATCTGATTGCCCAAAAAGATGGCCGCCTTTCTTCAGTAGGGGCACTTTTGTTCAACACTTAGCCAATTTCTTGGCATTCTTCCTTCAGCTTTCACCGTTAGGTGTATATTTCTTGATTCTTTGCCTCTGATTGCCTGACAGGTCTTGTGGACGCATAGTTGGATCGGTCGCGAAGCTAGAAGAGAGTTGAAGACATGCCTCGTATAAAGCAGTTGTTGATAACTTCATCATGTGTCTCAAAAAGAAGGGCGCCCCTGGCCAGTAGTGGCACTTTTGTCTTGAAGTGCACTCATTTTTCTTCCATTTTGCATGCTCTATCTAAGATCACTGCTATTGTTTGATTTGTCTCGCAGGCTGACTAACAGGTTCACTGCGAAGCTGGGCTGATGTTGGAGAGATCTCCCGAAGACAAGTTTTCTCAGGAAATGACATTTGCATCTTCTTATTCAAGGGCTCCTTTTTCACGTTGGACTTTTATTTTGGATGGTTCTTGCTTGCAGTACCTTCATACTTTGCTGACGTTCGCCAGTGATCTCTGAATCAGATGGTCTTGCTTGACGATGCGTTGGAAAGCCAGCAGAAACACGAGGAAGATGACTTATTCAGATAGATCTGATGACTGCATTTGGCCTTTGAGATCTAAGGGTGCCTTTCTTCAACAGGGGTGCTTTTTGACCTTTTGACTGCATATCCTCCTTGGTAGCAAGGTGTTGGTTTTTCCAAAGTTAGTCGTTTTTTGGCATTTTTTGATTTTGAGAATCCCCTTCGTGAGATAGCATCTTTTCGGAGTATTTCTGCCATGGTTTCATAGTTGAAGCTCTCGAAGCTTAGCTTTCTGCACCTGGTACTGGCCAATCTGCCATTAATGGTTGCGGAGCTCCTAACTTCTTTCCTGAAAAATGAAAATAGACCCACTAAAGTAAAACTGTGATGAACCGAACTCTCTGCTACGATGACCCTTCTAAGTTTTGTAGGTCTGATTTTTGATTTTGTATTCTGCTTTTCTTGTTTTTGTGTTTTTGAAGTTTGATGCCAATGACACTAATAATTTTTTACAAGCATATGCATATAAAGAACTCAAATGAACTAAAATTCAATGATAATTTAAGAAGAAACTCGATACGAAGGTTAAGAGGCTTTTTCATTACATAAGAGAGTGCCTAAGTCGCATAGCTTTCATACATTTCGAAACAAGATACAATTTACATCCACATAATTACTTACAGCCAAAATAACACTGTGAACAGTGTTTGCTACAGTACCCGTCCATATAAAAATGCTCATACAAATTGACATACGAAATTCTCCCACCAAAAACTTGTTGGAATAGCCTCTAGTGATGAGGGCGCCCACTTTAGGAAAGAATGCAGCCACAAAGGAAAGGTGTTTTCCTTACTTGATGATGAAGAAACCCTCAACTCAAGGCGGCTGGCTGTAGGTGAATGGATCAGCTCCAACAATCTTCAAAAAGGCAAGCAACTTCTTCTAAAATGCAAATGGAGCCTCTAACAGCAAATACCCTTCCAATAGATGACTTCAAACACTTGAAAACAGCAAAACATGGCTCCCATGAATCATACAAATTCTGATCGGCAACTTTAGAGTGGTCTTTCACACCTTCAAGATGCCAAAAACGAAGAATAAAGCCCAATCCAGGCTTCCCCACTGCTGAAATTAAGAAACCCTATTTTCTCTCTTCCACAATCTCCACTTCACAAGCTCAAGCAAACAAAATAACTCATAACATGAAGAGGTCGACTTTTCTCAAGCTCTTTTATAATTTCACTTTGAAAAACACTATTCATTTAAGTTATGTCTTTTTTTCACTTTAGTGATGAATAGTAACTGAAAAATAGAAAATGCCCCCTTGAACTAATAGACACATGGTCCCCAAAACCTGAGAAGGTGAAATAATGGAAGATCAATATTTTAAGCTCCCATAACACGCCAATCGCGCAATTTCACCACGTCACCATACTCTGGATACCAACATTGCATTTTTTCCAACCAGGTGCCCAAACAGGTGACCCTCTAACCGGAACCATTAGCCTACGAGGGTCGACGTAATAGGCTAATCCACTGAATCACGGAAGGTTAATTAGAAGGGGACATTACAAAAACTAACTTTTTGGTGATTTTGACTTGACCAGTGTGATAGTGAAGTCAATTCATCCTATCAAAATAATTTTCAATGAATTCTAGCAAGGTCCTATTTTCAGGGGTTTCCCTAAAAATAGGGGCACGAAACCCTCATTTTCGGATTTTCAGAATTTTACACATATGTTCCTCGACACAAACCCAGAAAAAGCCTATGTTTGGTTTGACCTAAACATACGTTTGACAAAAAATTTACATCACCTAGATCATTTTAACAAAAATGTCTCTTTGAAGAAAAAATTTATTTTGGGTATAACATAATTTGTTGTGACATAAAGACCAATAGCACTCTTCTCTACCCTCCTTACTCACTCAGACAACTTCCATTTGCAACCTCTTTACTTCACAATATGGGAAAACCACGTCTTACAGAAAAGAAATAAGCTCACATATGCGTCCATATGATCACCATCTTTACAATCATCAAGGGAAAGCTCGTCACATAGAAAGTCAGTGTCCATACTGCTTTCATATCAGCACAATCATCCTTAAGTGCATACCTACCTATCCCATCCTCATGATCACCAACACATCTAGCAAGGCCTTCATTTCTAGCACCTCATCATCCAAGGGGACAATGCAAGGCAACATATCCAACAAGAAATTTGTTTCTTTCTCATTCACTTGAGTAGTTGCAGGTAATGTCCCCGTTTTAGCTGACTTTGTTTGTTGAGGAGTGAGCCTATTATTTTGACCCTCGTAGGCTGACAAATGTGATGAGAGGGTCTTCCTTGGCAGTTATCCAGAGTTTCGGGACATTACTCCTCCAGTTGATTCAGGTTTGGGCCTTTGCAGAGGCTTCCAGAGTGATATTCAGGCACTTACTATTTATAGTAAGTCAGGCCGACAGGGGTTACTATTTTTGGCAGGGCACCTGGCTCAGCTAGTCTTCTCAGTTTCGACCCAGTTTGATAGTTTGTTGAGCAAACGAGGAATAATGGAGTATTTAATAATAATTAAAAGATTATTATTATGACTTTATATTATAAAGTCACTTTAAGTGAAATATTAAAGTTGTTAATTATTTAAATGGCTTATTATAAAGTATTTTAACGACTTTATAATAAAAGAGGCGAAATGATTATTTAATGAGTATTTATTACTCAATAAAGGGGGAAGCCATTTATTGATTAATGAGCCTAAGTATTGAAAAGGGCGAATTTAATATTATTAAATGCATTTTAAGTTGCTTTTTGGGGGTTGAGCCTCTTGAGAGGCTTATTTAATATTTTGAAGGCAAATGCAACTCATTATGATTGATTATTTTAATTTGTCTTCATCTCTCTGAGAAAATTGGAGTTTGAGAAACTAGGGTTTCTGCAAATTGGATTTTGGAGAACGTTCCCTCTTCAGAATCAGGCATACTGAGGCTGTGAAAGATCAGCTGAAGCTTGTTAACAGAGTGGCTTCATCCAGAAGTCATATTCGTGCTTACAGAGAAAGATTCATTAAGGGTTTGAAGGAGAAAGTATTGAATTGAAGGGAGTTCGATTTTTAGCTTCATTCATCAAATCACAGGCATCTTCCTTTCAGCCATACGACTTCATTTGTTTCAGCTCAGGCCATACCCTTCATTATTTAGGCGTGTGAACTTGGAAGCTCAGTCGCCTTGCTTTTTTGGTCATCTCTGTTTCCATTGGGGGTGCATATCAGTCTGGAGGCATTTGGCATCCGTACTTGGCTGGAGATCATTGTTTCACAGGCAGTTAGAGCTTTTCATCAATTTATTTCATGGCTGCAAATAAACCAGGTTTTTGAATTAATTAGTGTTGCCTTTTGATTGCATGTTATCATTCTAGTGTTGTAAACATTCAGAAAGCCAATAAAAATCATTGCAATCAGTTTAGAAGTCGATTTGCTCAAGTATTTGTATTCTTTATTATTCTATGCATTTTAAAATCTTTTTATGCAAAATCGTATCATTTCAATATATTGCACAAATCACAAGAAAAAAGTCAAAACCCTTCAAAAACCAGCAAACACAAAGGAAACTATTGTTTTCAGAACATTAGTCGGGGTTGAGAGACCCCTGGTCTCCTACATTGCATATATCCCATCAACACAATCAGTCCCATGAATTGACTTAGTAAGCTGATCATTCATGCATGCCTTGTCCTCATAATCCACACAACTACTACAAGGCGTAGCCTCACATGTGTAATGTCCCCTTTTCGATAGCACTTCAGGAGATCACGTAGCCTTTTAATTCTTGAGGCTAGTGTTGAAATTGAGGGAATCATTTATTTAATTACTAATATTTGCCTAAGGTTCAAATTAATCTTAAAAGGTGATATAGTAATTAATTAAATCACTTTATTAAGTGACTTTGTGGAAATGCCCTTTTAAGTGACTTATGAAATATTTCAAATATTACTTTACCAGAAGTCACTTATGTTTGAGAGTAAAATAAATAAATAAAAGAAATGAAATTTGGAGAAAGAATACAAAAGAAAGAAACTCTCATTTTGGTCGATACTTTTGAATGAAGACAATTTTCACGGGAACCATGGTCGAGCCTTGCAGATTTAGGGTTTGGAAACCATTACGCTACTAGTTTCAGGTGTGAGACAATCATCCCTAGTTGGCTATTGTTGAAGATTTTGGAAAATAAAGAGAAGAATCAATACAATCAGATTTTCGTGTTTCTATATATCAAGATTTTGCTGCTTGCTGAAAATGATTTTTGAAGAAGTATTCCAGGCAGATGGAGGGCGTTCTTCTAAGACACCCTAGGCTCACTCAATGCATACATACAGCACCATTTTTAAGTCGTGGTTTGAAGAATACTGACTAGTATAAAAAAGACATGATTTCTGGGCAAGAAACACGTCATTTACAATAGCTCCTTGTGAAGTCGTGGTTATTTGGAAGCTCTAGACAGGACGTGTATCATCTTTTGACCTGGGCGCACCCTCTCCTACCAGTGCTGACCATTTTTCAGGGAGATTGAGCAACCGTTTTTACAGCATCAGTTTCTGGGAGATGTCATTCTCTTGCAGCAGACTGAGGACGACTTTCTTACTGTAGGTTTGGATATTTATAAATGTATTTGTCTTGATTACATGAGCTGCTAATTACAATATCTGTTGTTATGGGTTTGGATGGTCACTCAAATCATAAGTGCTGGGTGAATATTGGTGTCATTGTAAACTTTGAAAATCATATTACATGCTGCTGTATATTTCTTGGTTGTAATTTGATTTTATAATCTGCATTCCATTGTCACAAAAAAAAAAAGTAAACTCTTTAAATATTAAATGGCTGTCCTCCAAATTTGAGTCACTTAATCTTTGTAAATCATCCTCTTAGCATGATCTTCAATGAAAATATTTACAAGTTATAATCAGTCCAAATCTATAGTAGGAGTGGTATGTATGTCAAGTGATCGAAAAATTGTCTCCTAGCTGTGGCTATTATTTGCTCTCAGATTTCGTCACTAATATGCATTGGATGAATAAGAAAATACATTATATTGCATTTACCAATTCAGTTTCAGTCAAATGCACATTTCCCATTTGAGCTTTAATGGTTCATGTTATCATCATTGCTTCAAAACACATAAGAAAACACTAACTAGCAGTTAAGGAGTTTGCAAGACAATAGTTGTTAAAATTCCTATGCATCAAAATCAGTAAAGTTGGATCAGATTAAGCAAGGCTCCTGACAGTGGTATTAGAGCTTGTGTCCTACCAGCCTGTGTGGTAGTGGGATGTTATGAATCCTGATAATCGAGAGTATATAACATATAGAAGAGAAAGGAGAAGAGGTTTTGGTCCTTTTGATACCGATTCATCATCTGAGGAAGAGATCATGGGTGATAGACATGACATACCAGAGGGTAGCACTCAACAAATTCTCAATGACCTAGCTAGAGGTCAACAACAGGTAGCTCAGCTCTTAAACTAGCTCGTGGGTGATAGGAATAATGGTAACAATGGGACAAATGGTCATGATAACAATGTAGAGGCAAGCAACGCCAACATACCAGCACATAACCATGCTAGGATAGCTAGTAGGGTGACTCTGAGGCCTCTCATGCCTCAATTCTTGGGTGGACAGCTTGCTGGAAATCAAGAGCAGCAAGCACAAGGAGAGGGATTCATAGATTATTTGGGAGAATGTCAATCGTTGGGAGATGAATTTCATGCTGCCATGTCATTGGCGGATTTTTGCACTATCAAGTACATGAATAGACCTCAAAATAACAATAGAGGACAATATAACCAGGATCTACAACACAAGGTTGGGAAGCTCTCTATCCCTTCCTTTGATGGGTCTAGTAAATGCGCAACTAGAGCGTGGGTACAAAAGTTGGATACTTATTTCCAGCTAAACCCCATCCTGGAGACAAAAGCCATTAAGTATGCTACACTACATTTGGATGGTGAAGCACATGAGTGGTGGTATCATGGGCTTGTCACCTTAGGGCATGCCAACATCACTTCTTATTTGGAGTTCACACAGAAAATTATGGATAGATTTGATTTGAAAGTTCCTAAGCTTCATTTCCGTGAGCTAGCACAACTTAAGTAGAGTGGATCAGTAGATACATATATTTTAGAGTTTCAGCGATTGGCAATTATGGTGACAGATATTTCGGAGTAGAGGTTGGTTATGCTCTTCATTGAGGGTCTATCTGAACCACTTCGTGGTTGGATCAAGGCTTTCAAACCCGATTCCCTATAGGATGCGATCACTAGAGCTAGAGACATGGAGTTCTCCACACTTGACAACAAAACCCCATCTAAACCTTTCGTCCCTTAGAAAAACAAGGGAAAGAAGTCTTTTCAGAAGAATGGAAACAAGAAAAGCGATCTAGATGAGGAGTATCGTAAGGAATGTAGGATTAAGGGAATTTGTTACCATTGCAAGGAACGTTGGTAGCCAAGTCACCGTTGCCCAGGAAAAGGCAAGGCTCACCTTATTGAGGTTGTGTCTAAGGATGAGAGCAGTGATGACGAGCTTTCTCAGGATAATGACGATAGCAGTTCAGATGAGAGTAGCCTCAAGGAGAGGGTAAGAGTGGTATCATTGCTACTTTATCAGGAACTCCTAGATTCAACTCTTTTAGAGTTAGGGGAGTTTTATAGGGGCCACCCACAACTTTATCGATGCAGCCCTAGTTGAGAAGCATACGCTACCCGTAGAGGACTTTGAAGGATTTAATGTGATGGTGGTGGATGGCTATAAATTGAGATGCACTTAGAGGGTCCCACAGTTGCCTATTACCTTGGACAATTACACAGCCATAGATGACTTCTATGTGGTGGATTTGGGTGACACTCATGCTATACTTGGAATTCAGTGGTTACACTCATTAGTGAAATATTTTTAGAACTTTCAGACCATGGAACTTAAGTTTAGGACAGTAGAGGGGCAGCGAGTAGTGCTTAGAGGCATGGCTAATGGATCAGCCAAGGTTGTGTCTGCTAGATGCATGGAGAGCATTTTTTGACATAATGACATAGCTTGGGCAGCAGAGTGTTTGATCACCACCAAGGAGTCTTCAGATTCAGGGCAGCTGTATCATGTTGACATTCAGGAGCTATTGGGTAAACATGATAGGGTTTTGGGAGAGATACCTCTAGGGAGACCACCCGATCGTGGTTTTGAGCATACCATTGAGTTGGAGGAGGGGGCCAAGCCAGTGATCACTACCCCCTATCGTCATCCTAAGAAATTCAAGGATGAGATCGAGAAAGCAATCAAAGAATTGCTTGAGATGGGGCACATTAGACCGAGCTCCAGTCCATTTGCTTCTTCTGTGGTTTTGGTAAAAAAGGTTGGAACCATGCGGATGTGCATTGACTACCGGGCTCTTAATAAGAAAACCATTAAAAATAGGTACCCAATACCTAGGATAGATGAGCTGTTGGATGAACTTCATGGGGAGTGTATTTTTCGAAGATTGACCTTTGTTTAGGGTACCATCAGATAAGAGTCAGAGAGCAGGACATACACAAAACAACATTCCGTTGTCACTATGGGCACTATGAGTTCTTGGTCATGCCATTTGGTTTGACAGATGCACCTGCCACATTTCAGTCTTGCATGAATCATATATTCAATAAACAGTTGCGTAAATCTTTGTTGGTGTTCTTTGATGACTTGCTCGTATACAACAAGACTTGGGAGGAGCATTTGAGGTAGCTTGATGAGATCTTGACTATCATGGAGGAGCAGTCACTCTACGCTAAGGCTTCAAAATGTGAGTTTGGCCTTAGAGAGATATTATATTTGGGGCATGTGATGAGTGCAGACGGAGTGCAGGTCCATCAGGAGAAGATACAAGCGATTTGTGATTGGCCACCACCCAGGACACAGAGTTCCGAGGCTTCTTTGGATTGTGCAGTTACTACAGGTGGTTTGTGAGGGGTTTTTCACAGTTGGGAGCACCATTGATAGATTTGACCAAGACAGGGGCATTCAGTTGGTCAGAGGAGGCACAATGAGCTTTTGATAAGCTCAAGGAGGTGATGAGTAGTTGTCTAGTATTGGCGCTTCCATATTTCACACAGTCGTTTATTCTTGAGTGTGATGCCTCGGGTGAGGGCATAGGAGTAGTGTTGATGCAAAACAAACACCCCATAGGTTTTGAGAGCCGTAAGTTGAGGGGACCAAAGAGACTATACTCCATCTACGATAAGGAGATGCTCGCCATTATGCATGCTTTGGCGAAATTTAGATAGTATTTAGTTGGAGGGAAGTTTGTGGTGAGGACTGACCACAATAGTCTTAGATACTTCTTGGAGAAGAAGGATTTGAATGAGAGACAACAGAAGTGGGTCAGCGGGATACATGCATATGACTTTGATATAGAGTATGTGAAGGGAAAGAAGAATGTTGTGGCGGACGCCCTTTCCAGGAGACCTTCAGCGTGCTCACTTTCAGAGATTTCCAGAGATTGGAAGTCCCTCTTGTTGGTGGAGTAGTCCAAAAATAAGTTTGCTTGTGAGTTGATGGATGGACTGATTCAGGATGATAGGTATAAAGTAGTGGATGATGTGATTTACTACAAGGATAGGATCTGCTTGGTGCCAGAATCTAGACTGAAGGAGAAGATATTGCAGGCTTCTCATGACACTCCCTTAGTAGGCCATCAAGGCTATTTCAAAACTTATAGACAGGTTAGAGAGAGGTTCACATGGAAGGGCCTCAAGGATGATGTATTGAGACATGTCGGGGAGTGTGTGACTTGTCAGCAGAACAAGTTAGAGCATACACATCCAACCGGATTGCTATAGCCATTCCCTATCCCATAGCAGAAATGGGAGAGCATTTCTATGGACTTCATCACAGGTCTACCTAAGGTGCATGGGAGAGATAGTATCTTTGTGGTGGTGGATTGGTTGACGAAGTACACTCACTTCTTTGTTATTCCGACTGAGTACAGGGCTCCACAAGTGGCTGAGTTATTTTTCAGGGAGAATTTTAGATTGCATGGGCTACCTCGGTACATAGTCAGTGACAGAGATAGTAGATTCATGAGTGCATTCTGGAAGGAGTTGTTTAGGTTGGTGGGTACTGAGTTGACTCCGAGCACGAGTTATCACCCTCAGACAGATGGAAAGACAAAAATTGTAAACAAATAGATTGAGGGGTACTTGCGCAACTACATTGCAGGGCATCAACGAGCATGGATTAAGTGGCTACACTTGGGAGAGTATTGTTATAATACCACTAATCATATGTCCATTGGGATGAGTCCTTTCAGAGCTTTGTACGGTTACGATGCACCTTCATTAATGGAGATGGCTCAGGGCTCCCAAAGCCAAGGATTGGATTCAAAAGAGTCAGGATATCTTGAGGGCACTCAAAGATAACTTGCAGGTGGCATAAAATGAGCAAAAGACATATGTTGATAGACACAGGATTGAGCGCAGTTTCGGGGTTGGTGATTTGGTATACCTTCGCTTGTAGCCCTATAGATAGTCTTCTCTTAAGAAGAGTGGAGCCGAGAAGCTCAAGCCCAGATTCTATGGACCATATAGGATTATCAGGCGGGTTGGAGAGGTCATATATGAGTTGGAGCTGCCAGAAAGCAACAAGATTCATAATGTATTTCATGTTTCGTGCCTTAAAAAGGCACTTGGTCAACAGGTTACTTCTTCTTCAGATCTCCCATCGTTGGATGAGGAGGGACACTTGGTCCTAGTCCCTGTGGAGATTTTAGACACTCGAGAGAGGAGGTTGAGGAACAGGGTGGTGAAGGAGTATTTGGTGAGATGGAAAGATTTTCCAGCCGAGGATGCCACATGGTAGCATGAGAAAATTCTACAACACCCGAGCTTGCAATTGCTTGAGAACAAGCAATTTCGGGAAGGGAGGACTGTAATGTCCCCTTCTCGATAGCACTTCAGGAGATCACGTAGCCTTTTAATTCCTGAGGCTAGTGTTGAAATTGAGGGAATCATTTATTTAATTACTAATATTTGTCTAAGGTTCAAATTAATCTTAAAAGGTGATATGGTAATTAATTAAATCACTTTATTAAGTGACTTTGTGGAAATGCGCTTTTAAGTGACTTATGAAATATTTCAAATATTACTTTACTAAAAGTCACTTATGTTTGAGGGTAAAATAAATAAATAAAAGAAATGAAATTTGGAGAAAGAATACAAAAGAAAGAAACTCTCATTTTGGTCGATACTTTTGAATGAAGACATTTTTCACAGGAAGCATGGTTGAGCCTTGCAGATTTAGGGTTTGGAAACCATTACACTACCAGTTTCGGGTGTGAGACAATCATCCCTAGCTGGACATTGTTGAAAATTTTGGAAAATAAAGAGAAGAATCAATACAATCAGATTTTCGTGTTTCTATATATCGAGATTTTGCTACTTGCTGAAAATGATTTTTGAATAAGTATTCCAAGCAGATGGAGGGCATTCTTCTAAAACACCCTAAGTGCACTCAATGCATTCATACAACACTATTTTTAAGTCATGGTTTGAAGAATACTGACTAGTATAAAAAAGACGCGATTTCTGGGCAAGAAACACGTCATTTACAATAGCTCCTTGTGAAGTCGTGGTTATTTGGAAGCTCTAGACAGGACGTGTATCATCTTTTGACCTAGGCGCACCCTCTCCTACCAATGCCGAACATTTTTGAGGGAGTTTGAGCAGCCGTTTTTACAACACCAGTTTTTGGGAGATGTCATTCTCTTGCAGTAGACTGAGGATGACTTTCTTAGTCCAGGTTTGGGTATTTATAAATGTACTTGTCTTGATTACATGAGCTGCTAATTACTATATCTGTTGTTATGGGTTTGGATGGTCACTCAAATCATAAGTGCTGGGTGAATATTGGTGTCATTGTAAATTATAATGTCCCCCTTTTCTAGCTCGCATTGTATGATGTTGTCGTTAGTCTATTTCTCCTTGGTTCCATAGGCTAACCAGGGCTTTTAAGGAATCTTGAGGATTGTTGGCCTAGACAATTTTCGTTGTAGGTCAATCTGGGGTATCTGGAGGTAGTTTTGGCATACTTACTATTTTTAGTAAGTCATTAATGTTGTGAATAGTAGTTCATTAGATGGGCCGGGGTCTCCATTGACAATGCCTTTTCAATGGAAGATGGGCTATTATCATCAGATGATTTTAGTTCCATTGGTTTAATTCGTCTCTACATTAATAAAGTTTAAATTATAAAGTTAAAGCCAATCATTTAACTTTATTAATGTGAGCCTAAACTTAAGTGGGAAAATGAATAGTAAAAGGGGCCCTTATTTTTAAAATACATGAGACATCAAAAAGGCAAAAAGGAAGTTTATGTTTTATCCCACATTAGTCAAAAGTGTGAATGAGCTCTTATGAGAAGCTTATAAAAAGTGTTGCAAGGGCTCATTTTCGCATGCTTGGTTTATGCTTGGTTGTTATTTTCTCTTAGAGAGTTCTGGGAAGCTTTGGCTTTCAGCAGGTTTGAGGACGGAAACCCTCGAGCTTGGAGGTAGTGGATGGAAACCCATTGTCTGTTGGAGATTTCATTCAGATGTCTCACTTTGTGCTTCAGATTCAAACTTCTAGTTATCCAATCTGACTGTAAGTTCTGTGGCTACGATTGAAAATTTTTGTTGTTATTCTACTGATGACTTTGAAGGCAATAATCATATTCAATTTCAGATCTTATTTCTAAACTAGTATTATATGATTTACATTGAAATTTGCTGCAAGTTATTGGATAAGTAGAAATGTGTTTGCATGCAATTTATCTGATAAATCTTCTGTGGGAAAAGCTTGGAGAAATTTGGGGCAAACATTCGCGGGGAATGTTACCAAAATGGGGGTTTTCGGTCAGATCTAGTTTGGCTCATTATATAAACTCAAAAATCATATTACATGCTGTTGTATATTTCTGGGTTGTAATCTGATTTTATAATCTGCATTCCATTGTCACAAAAAAAAGTAAACTCAGAAAATATTAAATGGCTGTCCTCCAAATCTGAGTCACTTAATCTTTGTAAATCATCCTCTTAGCATGATCTTCAATGAAAATATTTACAAGTTATAATCAGTCCAAATCTGTAGTAGAAGGAGTGGTATGCATGTCAAGTGATCGAAAAATTGTCTCCTAGCTGTGGCTATTATTTGCTCTCAGATTTCGTCACTAATATGCATTAGATGAATAAGAAAATACATTATCTTGCATTTACCAATTCAGTTTCAGTCAAATGCACATTTCCCATTTGAGCTTTAATGGTTCATGTTATCATCATTGCTTCAAAACACATAAGGAAACAATAACCAGCAGTTAAGGAGTTTGCAAGACAACAGTTGTTAAAATTCCTGTGCATCAAAATCAGTAAAGTTGGATCAGATTAAGGGAGGCTCCTCACAACATGCCTCAATCTTAACAAAGAACACACTTGCAGCATAGTCTTCAAGAGCATCAAAAAGATATGGTACACTCCAAAGTTGTCCACATGATGCAATCAACTCACTGTCATCTGCACCATCTTCTTCGAGAGTTGAACCATCATATTTACCATTTGCGTACACACTTACCTCTTCATCTAAGTGGCTGTCATGAGGTGTTTAATAACATACCTCAACTTTATCATCATAATAAACACCGTTATCATCCAAGGCATCAAAGCATGGAAGCATATTTAACTAAAAATCACAATCTTGTTGCTCAAGGTGAATATCTACGATTCTACATACACATTATTAGCTTCATTATTCTCATAGCTGTCCTATGATATATCATTGCCTTCCTCAACTCCTTTTGAACATATGTTAGCAACATGGTTGACATGAACAACATCCTAACAAGATGAACCCTAAGTTGGTCCTTCAGATCTACAGAGCTACCATTACCAGCATCAAGGGATATCACATCTATTGCATATGAAGATTCAAGAGCATTTTCCCAGAGAAGGATATGGTCCAAAATCTTAGGCTTGAACTTAGGTGGAATAAGGCTTGTCCCAAGATTAATGCATTAGAAAACTAGTCAATTCATTCCTTTTCATTAGGCCTAAACACTCATGTATGCAAGAGAATGCAACCATAAAAAAATTAAACTTTTGTAGAAAACTGAAACCAACTTGCCCTCTTGCCTTCTGATGCTTCTAGGTTCTTGGACAAGAGAAGAGGGGACAATAACATCTGCAGCTGGTTCATTGAATTTAGCAATAAAATCACCATGTTCACAAGTAGACACAACTGGTTTAACTTGTTTGGTATTTTTAACTACAAGCCGGTTTGAGATTGCATAGTATATATTCATAGCATTTGGATGTGGCTTACTAGGTCATCAAGTTCTTGCATGGATGGTTGTAGGCTATGGGGAGGACCAGTAGTGTGCACATAACTATCTTCATAGCAAGAAAGGGAATCACCACAACAGTCAAAGGCCTCCATAATCATCAAGGTAACTAGGGCTTGAAACATAAGAGGGTACATATGAGTTAGTAGCACTTAAGTGAGCATTCACATGCTAAGATGTAATGTACCCTTTCCCTAGGCAGTGGTCAGACGTAGTGGTTAGTCTACCAATTGGTTCCCTTAGGCTAATAGGGTGTTCAGGGGAACTTGTCGAGGGTGATTCGGTATTTATTTCAGTACTCTTTAGCTCAGTGTCCCAGTTTATTTGTGATATGCCTTTCGGAGGCCATTTTGGACACTTTGACACAAATTTACTATTTTTAGTAAGTCACTTGGATGTGTTTGTCATGTCCCCTTCTAGTTGACATCTCTCAGAGCACAGGATTAGCCTATTATGCGACCCTCGTAGGCTGATGGGATGGATAGAGGGTCTTGATGGAGCTTGGCTCAGCTTCAGTTGTCAGTATTTGATCAGTTGGCTTTCGTTCAGGCTCATTCGGACACAGTTTACCTGAGTTGCTATTTTTAGCAGTATTTGGCATTCAGAGAGGCACCCCTGCTATTTTTAGCAGTACAGTTTGATCACGTGCAGAATCACTCCCTAGTTTGCCAGCTTCAGACGGTTCGTGCATCGGACGTTTCTTGAGGGAGTTATTAATATTTGATTGATTAATTAAATATTAATTAAATTGAGCATATAATATAAAGTTATAATATGTTAATATTATAACTTAAGTGAAGGGGGTCGCCCATCATAGAAGGGGCCAATTTTTAATTATATTTTATAATTAAAAATTTGAGCAGAGACTATTGAAATATTAAAATCAAAAGTTCAAATTATTTTAATGATCCCTATTTTTGAGGAAATCGCACTTTTCAAGAGTATAAGGCATTTTCATTGAAAATCGAGTCATTATGTTATTGTGAATTAAAAATTGATCAAGTTTCGTCCAGAGCACGGAAGCCAAGGGTTTCAGTCTCAGAGCATTGGGGAACGAGCCATCTCCAGTGAAAGCAATTCAAAGGGTGTGAGATATCATCCGATTTATTGCCAGGCAAGAGATTTCTTCATTCAGAAGAAATTACAGAGCATTCACAGATCATTCATCTTCAGAGGTTTTTGTTGGGGTTTCATCCAGGAAACATATTTTCATCAAGGCGCACCTTTTATCTAGATCTGGAGAGTCTAAAAGGAGCCGTACCATTTAATTTAATGCTGTTGTACAAAGCCGTACTTCTCATGAAAGCCGTACTTCTCAGTATTGAGTAAATTGCCATCTGTTATGCCAGTCTGACTTCATCTCTTGAGGCGCCTAACTCTCTGGCATCATTAGCAGACATTTGCAGAAGGGGAAAGTGCATATTCCATTCAGCCGTACATTTTCTTGAAGGACATTCATTGCTGCAAAAACCAGGTTCTTTCATTAAAAATATCATTGCCTTTTTGATTGCATGTTAGTGGATCTTCTTTGTAATCATTCCGGAAGATAAATAAAAAGTCTGGCTTCCATATTTTCAATAGATCCTATAGTTTACAGAGTTGAAAGATTTTATTTGAATTTATTATTTATTTCTTGCAAAATCGCATTATTGCATTTATTCTCAAAAAAATCACAAAAAAACCAAAATACATCAAAACAAACAAAAATACAGTCAGATTCAGAAACGGGGAAACAAGGGGTTTCTACAGTGGTATCAGAGCTAAATCCTGCCATCCTGAGGGTTTAGCAGTCTTATGCAGCCAGAAGAGGTTGGGTCACACAGGTATTATACACGCAGGCGAGCCTTGATTGACATGCAACAGGGTTTGAATAGGCAGCCGGGAAATATGGCTGACAGAACAGATAATCCTAGAACAGAGATCCCTCAAAACCCTAGGGATTAGGACGATGCAGAGGTTCTACTCGCTCTTAGAGATTTACGAGCAGGTCAATGGCAGTCTAATGATGTGTTACAGCAGTTGACAGTAGCACTTCAGAGATTAGGTACACCGAGGAGACCATCACCACATCGTGACGATGACAGGAGTGATGCAGGTTCACGGAGAGCACCTAGGACTGCTTCTCGGACAACAGACAGGCCCACTAGGCCTACTTTTGTGAGACAGGAGGCCGATGAGGCTATGGCAGGTGAGGAGCACGAGGAGTTGTTCGCAGACACACTTATGGCAGCGAACGAGGAGTGGGAGTTAGTACCACCTGAGGTTAGAGAGAGGATCTCCTTTGACAGATTTGTTATGCAGAGGAGAGAGCATCACAGAGGTCGACAGGATTGGAGACCTAGACAGCAGAACAATGACCTGAAACATGCTACAAACAGACTCAATCTTGCGATGTTCGACGGTAGTGGCAAGGTCACAGCTCAGGCATGGATTAGTAAGCTAGACACTTTCCTCAGGTTGCGTCCGATGGCTGAGAGGGATGCTATCAGATATGCGACACTGCATCTCGAGGGAGTAGCTTACGACTGGTGGCACCACGGGATGGTGACACTACAGCATGACCGGATCACGTCATATCAGGAGTTTGTTGACAGGTTGGTGGAGCGGTTTGACAGGAAGGATCCAGAATCCTACTTCAGAGACTTGGCTCAGTTGAGACAGAGTGGTAGTTTGGAGTCGTATATTGGTGACTTTCAGAAGTTATCAGTTATGGTTCCGAATATTTCAGAGAGGCGACTGGTAGTGCTTTTCATGGAGGGTTTGACAGAGCCATTGAGAGGTTGGATCAAAGCCTTTGATCCTCCTTCGTTACAGGAAGCGATGAAGAAAGCTCGTAGTATGGAGTTGGCAGCACCATCCAGTAGATTCAACTCCCGAGGTTCTTCTTCTTTCAGGGACAATAAGGGCTTTAACAAAAACAGAGAGAAGTCTGATTTTAACAAAGAAAAATCAGATTTTAAAAATGATTCAAAGGGTAAATCAGCAGCACCACCTTTGGATCGAGAGGCTCTTAACGATCTACGCAGGAAGAAGCTTTGCTTCTACTGC
Source organism: Sequoia sempervirens (assembly GCA_007258455.2). NCBI lineage: Eukaryota > Viridiplantae > Streptophyta > Pinopsida > Cupressales > Cupressaceae > Sequoia > Sequoia sempervirens. The sequence continues at coordinate 51,229 of VDFB02188606.1, forward strand.
AAAGGTCCCTATGACGCCAATCACGATTGTCCTTTGAGGCCTAAGGGCAAGGTAAATCGAGTGATGTGGGCGTATTATGAGGATTCGGAGTCAGAGAATTCCGAACAGTAGGAGAGTTATGAGGAGTCGGAGTCAGAGGCTTCAGAGCCTAAGGCAGAGACAGAGTCAGAGCTTCAGATACAGGAGGCACGCCTATCTAGCATTCAGCAGGAGGGCTCATTCGGGATTCGTGGAGTGTTGGCAGGGCAGAGGGTCATTACCCTTCTTGATACAGGAGCCACACACAATTTCATCGATGCTAGATTTGTTGAGAAACGTGGACTCATCACAGAGGAGTTCGAGGGCATTAGGGTTAAGGTGGCCGACGGTTACACTCTTAGGTGTGAGCGCATGATTAAGGATCTCCCCTTACGCTTGAACAATTATGAGTTCAAGGCTGATTACTACGTAGTGAACATGGGAGACATTGATTTGGTCTTGGGCATGAAGTGGCTTCATTCACTTGAGGAAGTCACTCTTTGTCTCAAGGACATGGAGATTCGTTTTGATGTTGATGGGAAGACACACATACTAAAGGCAATTCGGGACAGCAACATCAAAACAATTTCTTTTCGTCGGATGGAGAGGCTCATGCGACACGACATGGTAGAGTGGGCTGCTGAGTGCACATTAGCACCTATACAGGAGGGACAGCAGAAGACTGAATATCATCCCGACATACAGTAGTTGAGAATCAAGCATGATAAGGTATTCAGTGATATTCCACCAGGGAGACCTCCAGACAGGGGCATTGAGCATATTATTGAGCTTGAGGAGGGCGCTAAGCCCGTTATGATTACGCCCTATAGACATCCCAAGCGGCTGAAAGATGAGATCGAGAAAACGATCAAGGAGTTACTTGCTATGGGTCACATTTGACCTAGCAAATCACCATTCGCTTCTTCGGTTGTTTTGGTAAAGAAGGATGGCACCTTACGCATGTGCATTGACTACAGAGTCCTGAATAAGAGGACGATCAAAAACAGGTATCCAATACCTCGTATAGACGAGCTTATTGCTGAGCTCCATGGTGCATGTTACTTCACTAAAATCGACTTAAGGTCAAGATATCATCAGATCAGGGTCCGTGAGCAGGACATCGAGAAGACTGCCTTCCGTTGTCATTGTGGGCACTTCGAGTTTGTGGTGATGCCATTTGGGCTCACTAATGCGCCAGCTACATTTCAGTCCACTATGAACCGGGTTTTTCATTCCTTGCTGAGGAGGTTTGTATTGGTCTTCTTCGATGATATTCTTATTTATAGCAGGACTTGGCAGGAGCATTTGGCTCACCTGGAGACCGTGTTGAGTATTCTGGAGAGGGAGTCCTTGTACGCCAAGGAATCCAAGTGTGATTTGGGGATGACCGAATTGTTATACTTAGGTCATATAATCAGTGCAGAGGGAGTGCGGATGGATCCTGAAAAGATCCGCGCTATCATTGACTGGCCTACCCCGGCAAACCTGACACAGTTGCGTGGATTTCTAGGTTTGTGTGGGTTCTACCGTAGATTCGTGAATGGTTATTCATGTCATGCAGCCCCTATGACAGATTTATTGAAAAAGGGTGCATTTTGTTGGACTCCTGAGGCACAGGAATGTTTTATGAGATTTAAGGAGTTGATGACTACATGCCCTGTTTTAGCACTACCAGACTTTTCGAAGCCTTTTGAGCTTCAGTGCGATGCATCAGATGAGGGCATTGGAGCGGTGCTTATGCAGGACAAGCACCCTATTGTATATGAGAGCCGTAAACTCAGAGGGCCAGAGAGACTCTACAGCATTTACGATAAGGAGATGCTCGCCATAATGCATGCCTTAGCAAAATTTAGGCAGTATCTTGTTGGCAGCAAATTTTGCATCAAAACTGACCATAACAGTTTGAGACACTTCTTGGGGCAGCGAGATCTCAATGATCGTCAGCAGAAGTGGGTGAGCAAATTGCAGGCATATGACTTTGATATCTCGTATATCAAAGGTACACAGAATGTAGTAGCTGATGCTCTTTCACGCAAGCCTTATTTGAGCTCTATGGTTCACATTTCAGAGGATTGGAGGCATATGATTGTGGCAGAGTATGCCAAGGATACTTGGGCTTCCAGCATTGTTGAGGGATCGACGATTGATACCAGGTACACACTTGTGAATGACTTGATCATTTACAAGAACAGGATTTATTTGATCCCAGGTTCAGAGGTGAAGAACATTATCATGCGAGCCTTTAATGACGTGCTTACAGCAGGACATCCCGGGTATTTCAAAACCTATCGACAGATTCGGGAGAGAATCACATGGAAAGGACTTAAGGCGATGTTCTTCAGACGTGCGTGAGTGCCCTGTTTGTCAGCAGAACAAGCAGGAGAACACGTACCCGGCAGGTTTATTGCAGCCACTTCCGATTCCTGACAGGAAGTGGGAATGCCCGGTCGATGGACTTTATTACGGGCTTGCCTAAAGCCCAAGGGCGAGATTGCATATATGTAGTTGTGGATCGGCTAACGAAGTATGCCCACTTCTTCCGATCACCACTACTTACACAGCTACACGTAGAGAGGTCTTTCCGCGAGGTATCTCAGACTACATGGGTTGCCTCGGAGCATAGTGAGCCATTGCAGATAGTCGGTTCTGAGTCACTCCGCGAGGTGTTTAGACTCGGGGACCGAAGCCACCGAAAGCACTGCTACCACCACGTGCACGAGCTGGGCGCATCGGAGATAGTGAATAAGTGGGTGGAAGGTTACCCTGTGAAACTATATTGCGTGGCAGCAAGGCATGGGTCAAATGGATTCATTTGTGTGAGTATTGCTACAACACGACATTCCATATGACCATTCGATGTCCCCTTTCATGGCGTTGTACGGTTATGAGGCGCGAGCTTTCTGATTTGCTACTGAGTGACAGTAGAGTGCCGAGTGCTGGAGACTTGTTGCAGGAGAGTCAGGATACTATGAGGGCTCTCAAGGAGAATATCGCCAAGGCACAAAATCAGCAAAGCAAAGATTTAGATCAAGAGAACTGAGAGGCATTTTGAGGTGGGTGACATGGTTTATTTATGCGCAGCCCTATCGCCGGGCCTACTTTGAGGAAGAGTGGTTCGAGAAGCTTAAGCCACGGTATTACCTTTCAGGATTCTCGAGGCATGTTGGAGAGGTGGCTTATGAGCTAGAGCTTCCGGAATAGTAGAGCGTGGTACACAATGTTTTTCATGTATCACGCCTCAAGAAGGCGCTGGGACACCGTGGTACCATCTCAACAGCTTACCTCCCTTAGATGATGAGGGAAAGTTGATTCTAGTACCGAAGCCCATCCCCGAGTACGAGAGAGACAGCTATGAGGAGGACTATCGTGGAATATCTAGTGAAATGGAGAGATTTTCCCCGGAGGATGCTACATGGGAGAGCGGATATCAAAAGATCCGAGTTGAGATTGCTTGAGGACAAGCAATTGAGGGTGGACTGTCATGTCCCTTCTAGTTGACATCTCTAGAATGTGATTAGCCTATTATGCGACCCTCGTAGGCTGATGGGATGGATAGAGGGTCTTGATGGAGCTTGGCTCAGCTTCAGTTGTCAGTATTTGATCAGTTGGCTTTCGTTCGGGCTCATTCGGCACAGTTTACCTGAGTTGCTATTTTTAGCAGTATTTGGCACTCAGAGAGGCACCCCTGCTATTTTTAGCAGTACAGTTTGATCATGTGCAGAATCACTCCCTGGTTTGCCAGCTTCAGACGGTTCGTGCATCGGACGTTTCTTGAGGGAGTTATTAATATTTGATTGATTAATTAAATATTAATTAAATTGAGCATATAATATAAAGTTATAATATGTTAATATTATAACTTAAGTGAAGGGGGTCGCCCATCATAGAAGGGGCCAATTTTTAATTATATTTTATAATTAAAAATTTGAGCAGAGACTATTGAAATATTAAAATCAAAAGTTCAAATTATTTTAATGATCCCTATTTTTGAGGAAATCGCACTTTTCAAGAGTATAAGGCATTTTCATTGAAAATCGAGTCATTATGTTATTGTGAATTAAAAATTGATCAAGTTTCGTCCATAGCACGGAAGCCAAGGGTTTCAGTCTCAGAGCATTGGGGAACGAGCCATCTCTAGTGAAAGCAATTCAGAGGGTGTGAGATATCATCCGATTTATTGCCAGGCAAGAGATTTCTTCATTCAGAAGAAATTACAGAGCATTCATAGATCATTCATCTTCAGAGGTTTTTGTTGGGGTTTCATCCAGGAAACATATTTTCATCAAGGCGCACCTTTTATCTAGATCTGGAGAGTCTAAAAGGAGCCGTACCATTTAATTTAATGTTGCTATACAAAGCCGTACTTCTCATGAAAGCCGTACTTCTCAGTATTGAGTAAATCGCCATCTGTTATGCCAGTCTGACTTCATCTCTTGAGGCGCCTAACTCTCTGGCATCATTAGCAGACATTTGCAGAAGGGGAAAGTGCATATTCCATTCAGCCGTACATTTTCTTGAAGGACATTCATTGCTGCAAAAACCAGGTTCTTTCATTAAAAATATCATTGCCTTTTTGATTGCATGTTAGTGGATCTTCTTTGTAATCATTCCGGAAGATAAATAAAAAGTCTGGCTTCCATATTTTCAATAGATCCTATAGTTTACAGAGTTGAAAGATTTTATTTGAATTTATTATTTATTTCTTGCAAAATCGCATTATTGCATTTATTCTCAAAAAAATCACAAAAAAACCAAAATACATCAAAACAAACAAAAAAACAGTCAGATTCAGAAACGGGGAAACAAGGGGTTTCTACAGTGTTCCTCATACTTACTATTTATAGTAAGTCATGGGTATGGTTAGTGGTGGAGTTACTACTTTTGGCATGATGGCGTAATTATATCCTGGAGTTATTTTGGTTAATATTGGTCCTATGCATTTAATATTAATAATGCCAAATAATAAAGTTAAGTTAAATAATTTAGCTTTATGCGTTATTAAAATATATTAAAAGGGGACTTTATATTTAAAGGATATAAGTGATTTTAACGTGCACTTTATAATATAAAGTTAAGTGCCAATTTAAAAGGGAGATATAAGTGACTTTTTAAGGGTATGTTATTTTATTAAGTTGTGCATCAAAATGAAAAGAATGTAAGGTGTGAAATGAAAGTAAATTAAATGAAACGAAAATCAAATGCAAATTGAACATAGAAATATAAAAAGGCAATGAAAGCTCATTTTGCACATTCATTCATTATTGAGAAAATTATTGATAAAGGGTTTTTACAGGAGACTGAAGAGTCTAGAAACACTTGTCTTTTGAAGACGAAATTCCTCAAGAAGAACAACTCGGTACAGGAGTGAGAGATTTCCCAATCCAGCTTGCAGACACTTCCATTTCAGGGATTGTGCTTGGGCTTCATTGATTGTACCAGAAATTCATTTGAGCAAATAACAAAGGGTTTCATGGAATTATCAAAAGTTGATTAGTTGAACATTATTGTTGTTGTTCATCATAAGTTAGCACGTGGGTTTCATTGAAGATTGTACACCTTCACGTGTGTAATGTCCCCATTATAGCTCTACACTCTTCAATTGGAATTAGTCTATTTCTGGAAACCTGTAGGCTATTCAAAAATGGAAATTAGGGTTTCCTATTTTGTAGAAGGTTTTTGTTGGGCTTTTGAAGGCTCGCATGCAGGTTTTTTGGTAGTTTGTTCTTTGGAGCTTTCTGGGTTTTTGGAGAGCTTCAAGGTAAGGTAACATGCATGTTGAAAAAATGACATGCATTTCTCTCTGGTATCTTGCATGTAGAAAAGGTTTTTGGGTTTTTTTGGGTTTTTAGAGATCTCTAGGGTGGTATGATATGCATCAAAATCAATCAACCTTTCCAGACACTTACTATTTATAGTAAGTCATGATTACTGCTCGGTTTGTGTTCAAATGAAGTTTGGGAACACTTACTATTTATAACAGTTTGCTATTTTTGGTAAGTTCTATTTATGGCAATGTGTTGGCATTACAATTCACTCCTTTGGAGTGCGTATTGGCAACAAATAGCTATGCACAGTGCGTAATGACTGCTCTTCAAATTAAGAGGGGAAGCTCCCTCTTTTGTTGATATGTGTGAAAAAGTAAATTATTCTAAATCCTATCTTTTTGACTCAGTTGGAAGAGGCACAAGGTTAAGAAAACCAATACATTGCAGCTAAGGATTTTCTCTGGTTTTGCAGATCTTAACTACAACTAACTTAATGCTTAATCTATCCTATTTCCTCAAGAGAAACAGAGCATGAGGACTTAGGAGCAAGGAATGGTATACGATAATCTTTAAGTTAGGATTTCCAAGGAGGTGGGACACCTATCTAAGGTGTAGGTTGAAAGAAAGGTTATTGAAAACAATATCAAACGACAATCTCTATCTCTAAATTCCCAAGGAAGGACTCCTATCCGAGGTGTAGATATGAAACAAAGATTATTAATCACAACATCATATGATAAACTTTATTTCTAAATTCCCAAGGAGGAGGGACTCCTATCCGAGGTGTAGATATAAAACAAGCTTATTAGAAACAAATATAACCCAGGACAATAAATTGTATGAAGGACCTATCACACAAATAAACGATCAACCAACTTTATATTAACAAAATGAACAAGTACAATATAATAATATTGCACGGCAAGGCAGCTCAGCAATTTATTATCACAATAAAAGTTCTTGAATAGGTATTGAATAACAATACTATAGGAAAATTGGGCTCAACATGTATGCTATCATGCGCAAAATTTAATTACAAATGAGCAAGAATGCTCTTATTTATAGACCTCAAAGGTGTAGGGAACCCTAAAATCACCTTAAGTTAACATGAGTCTTGCAAGAATGCAAGATTTATTGCTAAACCTAAATGTATGCAACTATACAGTTAACTGGAAAACTACCATCAGTTAATTGAAACAAAACAAAACTAAATGGATGTTTGCAACACGCAAGTCCTTATTAATATCCAAGTTAACTGACAATTAATATTAGTTAATAGAAACTGAAAACTATAGGAGAACTCCAATTGTAAATAGATGATTCCAAGATAGACATGCCATGATATGTGGATCAACGAGTTAACTCGGAAAGAGGCATCAAGTTAACTCTTGTGTCTAATGTCTATCTTGAAAAGGTGGGACGTCCTGATCTATAGTTCAATAGCCATGATCTCAGACAATTAACCCCTCCATGAGGTCGTTGATGGCATTGCCATTTGGGGCACTGATACTCTTCTGAAGCATTTTGTGTCTTTGCAGCATCTCCTCACCGCCCGTGATCTGACTCTACAACTCTCCTCCAGTCTTGACCGCCTCATCAAATAATGTTGACATGACTGTAAGTTGATCCAACTTACAGCCAACGAAATCACCACTGAAAATACCATGAATGAGCATTTGCAACTCTGAGTGTACGTCGGCGAGCTCGATGTACTCACCATCCTCACACTGATCTGGCATGGGACTCGTGACATGAAATTTCTCACAAACTTGATAGCACTAGTCACCTGTTCTCTGCTCTCGGCCAACTCTGCAAAAATTGTTTCATGTATTTTTTCCTTGAAGATCAATTGTGTTCTCCAAGTAAAAATAGCTTCCTTATCCTCTTCTTCAGTGACCGAGTCATATGCCGTCCAAAGATGAGAAATCATGATCTCATTCCGTGGTTTGTCAACCGTCAAGTCTCGCTCTAAATCCTGGATTTGTGTGCAAAGTTTGTGGGCGTTGTACCTCAATTGGTACAATTCTGAAAGTATGAAGTGGCCCCTTGTGACGAACTCCTCCTAGTCTTTCAGGCGCTTCTTGTATACAACCAACGGATTTTGCTAATTTTGCTTTGCTGATAAGTCTAACATCTGTGGGAGCAAGGTGGTGACATTCTCAGTGCTGTGCATAAGGTTGGAGATATACTGGCGAAGCTGTTGGATTTCAGCCATGAGGGTTGCTTTATCTTCTCCGTCCTTTATGACTCTCTCTTTTATGCTTTCCATTGCAACCTGAAGGAAATCAATGTCTGCTTGGTGTGTGCTTCTACCAAGATTGACCTTTATCAAGGCGAAGTCTTCAACCTCTACCTTGTCCAAGTTCTTGTCCTCCGGCGGTGCAGCGGTCTCAATTATGATTTCCTTGTCATTGTTCCTTTCCATATGGACTTGCTTCTTTATCCTTTTATCTGGTGTGTCCTGGTGCACATGATCAAAGTTTGAGAAGTCCAGTTTGTAAGATGGCTGCCTCCTCTTCCTACCCAGCTGATTCTCAAGCCAAGATGAGTCTCGACTAATCTCACTGGAAGGATCGGTGATAGTCATAGGAACTCCTGATGAGTGGGAATGTGTGGAAGCACTGCTACGCGGTGGCAAGTCTAGCACCAAATCAATGTGAACTGGAACTGGGGACTGTTGTGGCGTTGGTTCTGGCATGGGAGGCTCTAGCTTTGGTTCTGGCATGCTTTCAACTAAATTTGTGGCAACTTGCACATGTCGTTCTTGATGGTCCAAATCAGCAACTAGTGTTTTTCCCTTTGAATTCTCAAACACTTTGCTCCCTTTAGGAGGATTACTCCTTTTCTTTTGTTTGGGCTTTGTCTTTGACGTGGAAGGCAGTGAAATATCCACTGGTGGCGGCTCTGTATTTGGCTTGGCTGCCCTCCTCGTTTTTTTACTATCCAAGTAGAGTATGCCATTATTGATAACCTTGTTTGATCTTTCCTTGATAGATGCGAATTCCTTGGCAAACCAATCGACAGCTGGAAGTGGCTACGTATTAACCTGTTCTCTGAAAAATGGAGGAAGTACATTCCCATCATCATCTGACAACCCTCCCACATCCTCTGACATGAAAACATAAATCTGTGAAAGGGTGAACTTGTTGTAACTGCGCCTGCGCACTTTGAACTTGTCCTCGCAGTTGACCCAAAAGTCCTCCATTGTTAGCTTGTGATAAGAGCGACCTCCAAGGCGTGCTAAGTAATAACCCCAAGGGTCATATGAGCGTCTCTCAACAAGGTACTTAAGATTAAGTCTTGCTAACTCATGGCCCATAGCCTTGGCGTCAACTGTTGTTTTACACTTGTAAATCCCCATCTATAATGGAAAAGAGGCGGCTGACTTGCGTTTGTTGCGTAGATGTGAGTGAACATCGTCCAACTGCCGTAGAAACTCCATGAAAACCACCTTATCCGAAGGATAATGGGGTAGCATGGCTAGATGACCTGTGTATCCATATACGCGGATGTAGGTATAGGTAGGGAACTGAATGAACCAATCCTCCCATTCTACCATTTCCACTCTGGCTTCCATTGAGATACGTACATGTAGCTCCTGATCCAACTTCCTCACTATGTACATAAAAAATGCTTCCTGCACACACTTGTAATGTCGCTTAGACTATGTGAACTTGAGCTGTTCGTAATATTGAACTTTTTGTACACTGAGAATTCCCCCAATGTTCAACCCTCTAAACTAGCCCTGTAAGGCAGTTAGATACACGAGGTATGAACACATGTGAAACAAATGAGCAACCAAGAAGCCGATCATTTGTCTGTGGAAGACGTCGCTGATCAAAGAGGCCCAGTCGTAATGCTCCCTTCTATAAATGATCTGAGCCATGATGTAATACATCCAAGCATGACCGGAAATGCGATTAAGAAGGGTAATCAAAATCGCGTACTCATCTTTAAACTCTCCGTGACCCACATTCTTTGGCAAGTTAACTTTCTTCTGTTTTAGCCTCCTTTCTACCATTTTATTCTGACATTTGTCCTTATCAGTATTGAATGCCTTCTCACATTGATCCATGGTAATGACCAAACTATTCGGATTCTGAGGAATACCAAAGCACTTCTCAATGTCCCTGGGATTGATACTGCAAATCACTCGTCCATCTACTGATTGGATTTCTCGAGTAGTAGAATTGTCATGCTTTACACAAGACATTACGAATTCTATACACTGTACTATGATCGGAAGTGAAGCCGCCTCTACCAACCTGGATCCCTCAATGTTTTGAAGTGTGATCTGGTTCATTTTTTAAGCATTTAAGTCAACCTCTGGATCCACCTGATGCAAGTTTGTGTTAGTGGTTTTGATGAAATCATGAATTAAGACCGATTTGGTCTTGAATTTAGTCTGTGTGAACTGCATTTTGAAAAACTCGCTCGTTGACTGTAATCATGACTATATTCTGACAACTTTCTTCAGAAAACTAAAATGACTTATGGTGAGGCTAAAAATACCCTGTCGGGGGCCAATTTTCATGAAAAGTTCTAAGACATGGGTTTTGTAGAGAAAATGTTTCTAAGCAAACCCACAACGTCAAAAATTCGAAAAAACGTCGTTTAGCTTGAGATGCAAAGACTTTTCAGAAAAAAAGCAACAGGGGGCAGTAGGGCCTGTGGGGGCAAATTTTTCTGAAAAATTATGGGATATGGGTTTTGTGCAAAAGATGATTCTAAGCCAACCTAGATCCTTAGATTTTAAAAATATTGACTTTTCTTCCACCATGCAAAGGAATTTCTGGAAAAAAACAAAGCTTCAAAAAGTGAAGCTACGAGACAATTTTTCTTGAAAAATTCTAACACATGGGTTTTGTAGAGAATGTCGTGCACAACACACCTAGATGAACATAATTGTGAAAAACTGTTGTATTCTTGGACATGCGAGAGAAAACCTAAGACAAGGATAAAAAAAATAAGAGAGAAAATACAAGTTATATTTTGCCTCTGCCTATCCTTGAATGAAGTCTGCTGAATAATCTGGACCTGTATCTGCGAAGAACTCTGAAAAATAACACTTGTTGCGCCTGCAAATCTTGCTTGCACGAGGAAATACGTGTTTTCACTCAACCTGTTGTGAGAATAATGGACGCCTAAATGCATATTTAAAGAATTTGAGGGTTTAGGTGTCTCATGCAGGCAAAAACCCTATATTTAGGATGCAATTATCTCATTGGACCACACTTTGTTAACAGAAACTGACACTGAGTCTTAAAATAGGCGCCACTTTAAAATAATGAAGAAATACGCCTTTGCAAGCAAAAGTGACGATTGAAATTGAAGTTTTTAATATTATTTAACTCAGTTAATTGACTTTGGAAAAATTAAAAAGAAAAGTTCGAACTTTATTTAAATGATGTTTTTTTGGAGAGAAGTCGACTTCTTGAAGAATATAAGGGTTTCATTGGGAAAAGAGCTCATTATGTTATGAAATCGAATTTTTGTCAAGTGCTTCTTCTAAGAACAGAGCCAAGGGTTCCAGTTTTCATTCTGCATTGGAGAACAAACCATCTTCAGTGTCTGCAGTTCAGAGGCTGTGAAATATCAGCTGATCTATTGCTTGTCAGAGAGATAGCTTCATCCAGAGGTTATCACAGAGCTTCACATCTTGAAATATCTTCAGGGTTTTGGTTTGAAACTCTTCCGGGAAGGGTTCTTTATTCTAGGCGTCCATTTTCCAAGCTTGGGACACATCTTTCAAGGGCCGTACAGATTTATTACTGCTGTTGCTAAGCCGTACTTTGCTGCTGCTGGGCCGTACCTTCAAGTACAGGCCGTACTTTTCATGCAAGGTCAAACGCCTTTCCTTTTGGCAGTCTGTCTTCACCAACAGGGGCGCATATTCCTCTGGCTTCATTTACTAATGTCTGGCGGTGGGAGAAGATGATATCTTTGATGGCCGTACCATTCTTCAGTCTCTCCAAGTGGCTGCAAATCAGGTTCTTGAACTGATATTTTTATCTTATCTTTGTCTGCATGTCAGAGATCTATTATTGTAATCTTCTGGAAAGAATAATAAGATCGTATGTTATCTATTTCAAAGGTTATCCGCTTCAGTATTCACTTATTTGAATTTATTAGAATTTCTTTCAAAATTGCATTATTTTACTATTGCATGCAAAAACACAAAAAATAAAAAACGTTCAAAGAAAACAAGCAAAATCAAACAGTTTTAGAAAACAATGAGAACAGGGGTTTCTACAGTGGTATCAGAGCTAAATCCTGCCATCCTGAGGGTTTAACATTCTTATGCAGCCACAAGAGGTTGGGCCTCACAGATATTACACTCGTAGGAGAGCCTTGATTGACAGGGAACAGGGATTGAACAGGTAGCTGGGTACCATGGCTGACAGAACTGATATTCCTCGAAACCCTAGGGATCAAGATGATGCAGAGGTTCTACACACTCTTAGAGATTTACGGACAGGTCAACAGCAGGTAACTGATGTACTACAGCAGTTGACAGTGGCGATCCAGAGGATAGGTACGCCAAGGAGACCGTAACCACGTCATGACGAGAACTGGAGTGATGCAGGTTCACAGAGAGCACCTAGGACTGTTTCACGTACAGCAGACAGGCCAACCCGGCCTACTTTTGTGAGACTGGAGCTTGATGAGGCTATTGCAGGTGAGGAGCCTGAGGAAATGTTCGCTGATACTCTTATGGCAGCGAACGATGAGTGGGAGTTACTAACGCCGGATGTCAGAGAGAGGATTACCTTTGACAGATTTCTCACACAGAGGAGAGAACACCACAGGAATCAACATGATATGAGGCCTAGAAATAATAATAATGATCTGAAGCATGCCACAAACAGACTCACTCTAGCTATGTTTGACGGTAGTGGCAAGGTCACCACACAGGCTTGGATCAGTAAGCTGGATACCTTCCTCACATTGCATCCTATGGCTGAGGAGGATGCTATTAGGTATGCTACATTGCATCTTGAGGGAGCAGCTTATGACTGGTGGCATCACGGGATGGTGACGCTTCAGCATGATCGTATCACCACATACCAGGAGTTCGTAGATAGGTTGGTGGAACGATTCGACAAGAAGGATCCTGAGTCTTATTTCAGAGAATTGGCCCAGTTGCGACAGGTTGGTAGTTTGGAGTCCTACATAGGAGACTTCCAACGATTGTCAGTGATGGTCCCCAATATTTCAGAGAGGCGGCTAGTTGTGCTTTTCATGGAGGGACTGTTGGAACCATTGAGAGGTTGGATCAAAGCATTTGATCCTTCTTCGTTACAGGAAGCTATGAAGAAGGCACGCAGTATGGAGTTTGTAGCACCATCCAGCAAATTCAACTCTAAAAATACTTCTTCATTCAGGGACAATAAGGGATTCAATAAAAACAAAGAGAAATCTGACTTTAAGAGTGACTCAAAGGGAAAATCAGCAGCACCCTTGGATCGTGAGACTCTTAATGATTTGCGTAGGAAGAAGCTTTGCTTCTACTGCAAGGGTCCCTACGACCCTAACCATGATTGTCCTTTGCGGCCTAAGGGCAAGGCCAATAGAGTTATGTGGGCCTATTATGAGGATTCGGAATCTGAGAATTCCGAACAGCAGGAGAGTTCCGAGGAGTCAGAGTCAGAGGCTTCAGAGCCTAAGGCAGAGGCAGAGTCAGAGCTCCAAATCCAGGAGGCACGGTTGTCTAGCATTCAGCAGGAGGGATCTTTTAGACTTCGTGGAGTTTTGGCGGGTCAAAAGGTTATCACCCTTCTAGATACAGGAGCCACTCACAATTTTATTGATGCTAGATTTGTGGAGAAGCGTGGGCTCATAACCGAGGAGTTTGAGGGCATTCGGGTTAATGTGGCCGACGGTTACACTCTCAGATGTGACCGTATGATTAAGGATCTCCCCTTGCGCTTGAATAATTATGAATTCAAGGCTGATTATTACGTAGTGAACATGGGAGATATTGATTTAGTCTTGGGCATGAAGTGGCTTCATTCCCTTGAGGAAGTCACACTTTGTCTCAAAGACATGGAGATTCGGTTTGATGTGGATGGAAAGACTCATATTCTGAAGGCAATCCGAGACAGTAACGTCAGGACTATTTCTTTCCGACGGATGTAGAGACTTATGCGTCATGACATGGTTGAGTGGGCTGTCGAGTGCACTTTGACACCTATACAGGAGGGACAGCATAAGACTGAGTATCATCCTGACATTCAGCAATTGAGAGTTAAGCATGGGAAGGTTTTCAGCGACATTCCACCAGGGAGACCTCCAGACAGGGGTATTGAGCACATCATAGAGCTTGAGGAGGGCGCTAAGTCCGTCATGATTACTCCGTACAGGCATCCGAAGCGGCTTAAGGATGAGATAGAGAAGACTATCAAGGAGCTGCTCGCGATGGGTCACATTCGACCGAGTAAATCACCATTTGCTTCTTCAGTGGTTCTAGTGAAGAAGAAAGATGGTACACTCTGTATGTGCATTGATTACAGAGTCCTGAACAAGAGGACCATCAAAAACAGGTATCCCATACCCCATATAGATGAGCTTATTGATGAGCTCCATGGTGCCTGTTATTTTTCGAAGATAGACTTGAGATCGGGATATCACCAGATTAGAGTCCGTGAGCAGGACGTTGAGAAGACTGCTTTTCGTTGTCATTGTGGACACTTCGAGTTTGTGGTTATGCCATTTGGCCTAACCAATGCTCCAGCGACTTTTCAGTCCACCATGAACAGGGTCTTCCACTCACTTCTGAGGAGATATGTACTTGTCTTCTTCGATGATATTCTGATCTACAGCAGGACTTGGCAGGAGCATTTGGCTCATCTGGATGCAGTACTCAGTATTTTGGAGAGGGAGTCCTTGTACGCCAAGGAATCCAAGTGTGATTTAGGGATGACTGAGTTATTATATTTAGGCCATATCATCAGTGCAGAGGGAGTGCGGATGGATCCTGAAAAGATCCGTGCTATCGTAGATTGGCCTACTCCTACGAACCTTACACAGCTGGGAGGATTTCTTGGTCTATGTGGGTTTTATCTCAGATTTGGTAATGGTTATTCACGCCATGTAGCACCTATGACGGATTTGTTGAAAAAAGGCGCATTCTTTTGGACTCCTAAGGCACAGGAGTGTTTTGTGAGGTTCAAGGAGCTGATGACTACGTGTCCAGTGTTAGCACTGCCAGATTTTACGAAGCCTTTTGAGCTTCAGTGTGATGCTTCTGGTGAGGGCATTGGAGCCGTGCTTATGCAGGCCAAGCACCCGATTGTTTATGAGAGCAGGAAGCTCAGAGGACCAGAGAGGCTTTACAGTATTTATGATAAGGAGATGCTGGCCATAATGCATGCCTTGACCAAATTTAGGCAATATCTCGTGGGCAGTAAGTTTTGCATTAAAATTGACCACAATAGTTTGAGGCATTTCCTGGGGTAGCGAGACTTAAATGACCGTCAGCAGAAGTGGGTGAGTAAGTTACAGGCATATGACTTTGATATCACCTACATCAAAGGTACCTAGAATGTTGTTGCTGACACTCTCTCACGCCGGCCTTATCTGAGTTCTATGGTGCATATTACAGAGGACTGGAGGCATTTGATTGTGGCAGAATATGCCAGGGACACTTGGGCATCCGGTATTGTTGATGGATCTATGGTGGACACCAGGTATACACTTGTGAATGACTTGATCATTTACAAGAACAGGATTTTCTTAATCCCAGGATCAGAGATGAAGAACACTATTATGCAAGCCTTTCATGATGTACCTACAGCAGGGCATCTCGGGTACTTCAAAACATACAGATAGATTCAGGAGAGATTTACATGGAAGGGTCTTAAGGCGGATGTTCTTCAATACGTGCGTGAGTGCCCTGTTTGTCAGTAGAACAAGCAGGAGAACACGTATCCGGCAGGATTGTTGCAGCCACTTCCGATTCCTGATAGGAAGTGGGAATGCCTGTCGATGGATTTTATTACGGGCTTGCCTAAAGCCCAAGGGCGTGATTGCATAGATGTAGTTGTGGATCGGCTGACGAAGTATGCCCACTTCTTTCCGATCACCACCACTTACACAGCTACACAGGTAGCAGAGGTTTTCTTCCGTGAGGTTTTCAGATTACATGGGTTGCCTCGGAGCATAGTTAGCGACAGGGATAGTCGGTTCCTGAGTCACTTTTGGCAGGAGGTGTTAAGACTTTGTGGGACCGAGCTTACACTGAGCACCAGTTACCACCCGTAGATCGATGGTCAAACGGAAATAGTAAATAATTGGGTGGAAGGTTACCTCAGGAATTACATTGCAGGGCAGCAAAAGGCGTGGGTCAAGTGGATATATTTATGCGAGTATTGTTACAATACTACTTTCCACATGACCATTCAGATGTCCCCCTTCATGGCGTTATATGGTTATGAGGCGCCTAGTTTTCTGGATTTGCTACTGAGTGACAGCAGAGTGCCTAGTGCTGGAGATTTATTGCAGGAGAGTCAGGACACTATGGGGGCTCTTAAGGAAAATATTGCTAAGGCACAGAATCAGCAGAAGCAGTACGCAGATCAGAGAAGGACAGAGAGATCTTTTGAGGTGGGAGAGATGGTATATCTCATGCTGCAGCCCTACCGTCAGTCTAGTCTCAGGAAGAGTGGATCAGAGAAGCTTAAGCTGCAGTATTATGGTCCTTTTAGGATTCTGAGGCGTGTTGGAGAGGTGGCTTACGAGCTAGAGCTTCCGGCGGATAGTAAGGTCCACAATCTGTTTCACGTATCACGTCTCAAGAAGGCGTTGGGACACCGTGTGGTACCTTCAGCAGTATTACCTCCCTTAGATGATGAGGGAAAGTTGATCTTAGTTCCTGAGTCGATCCTTGAGTACAGAGAGAGACAGTTGCGCAGGAGGACTATCAGGGAATACTTGGTGAAATGGAGAGATTTACCAGTGGAGGATGCTACGTGGGAGAGTGAGGAGTTCTTGCAGCATCCGGAGTTGAGATTGCTTGAGGACAAGCAATTTCAGGAGGGGCGGACTGTAATGTCCCCTTCCAGTTGACATCTCTCAGGTCTCGTGATTAGCCTATTATGCTACCCTCGTAGGCTGATAGAGTGGATAGAGGGTCTGGTTGAGGCTTGGTTTGGTTCCTGTTGGCAGAATCATTCAGTTTGGCTTTCGTTCGGGGTCATTTGGACATCTTTTGCTTGACTTGCTATTTTTAGTAAGTAAAGTCACTCAGCGGAGCACCCCTGCTATTTTTAGCAGTATGGTCTGGTCGTATGCAAATTCAATCACTTATTCTCCAGCTTCAGACGCTTCGTTGATCGGACTTATTTTGAGGAAGATATTAATATTTATCTGTCAAATTAAATATTAATTATGTTGAAGCTTATGTTATAAAGTTATAATATTATTTAATATTATAACTTAAGTGATTTTTAAAGGGGTCGACCATCATTAAGAAGTGGACCATTTTTAATTAATCTTTTTAATTAAAAGTGCGTTCGAGACTTTGGAAAAATTAAAAAGAAAAGTTCGAACTTTATTTAAATGATGTTTTTTTGGAGAGAAGTTGACTTCTTGAAGAATATAAGGGTTTCATTGGGAAAAGAGTTCATTATGTTATGAAATCGAATATTTTCCAAGTGCTTGTTCTGAGAACAGAGCCAAGGCTTCCAGTTTTCATTCTACATTGGAGAACGAACCATCTTCAGTGTCTGTAGTTCAGAGGCTGTGAAATATCAGCTGATCTATTGCTTGTCAGAGAGATAGCTTCATTCAGAGGTTATCACAGAGCTTCACATCTTGAAATATCTTTAGGGTTTTGGTTTGAAACTCTTCCTGGAAGGGTTCTTTATTCTAGGCGTCCATTTTCCAAGCTTGGGACACATCTTTCAAGGGCCGTACAGATTTATTACTGCTGTTGCTGAGCCGTACTTTGTTGCTGCTGGGCCGTACCTTCAAGTACAGGCCGTACTTTTCATGCAAGGTCAAACGCCTTTCATTTTGGCAGTCTGTCTTCACCAACAGGGGCGCATATTCCTCTGGCTTCATTTGCTAACATCTAGCGGTGGGAGAAGATGATATCTTTGATGGCCGTACCATTCTTCAGTTTCTCCAGGCAGCTGCAAATCAGGTTCTTGAACTGATATTTTTATCTTATCTTTGTCTGCATGTCAGAGATCTATTATTGTAATCTTCTGGAAAGAATAATAAGATCATATGTTATCTATTTCAAAGGTTATCCGCTTCAGTATTCACTTATTTGAATTTATTAGAATTTCTTTCAAAATCGCATTATTTTACTATTGCATGCAAAAACACAAAAAATAAAAAACATTCAAAGAAAACAAGCAAAATCAAACAGTTTCAAAAAACAGTGAGAACAGGGGTTTCTATAGCGCCCTTGTCCTGTAGGGGCGTGTTGATGCGTGTTTTATGACACACCAAACATCAGAATAAAATGCCCAAAGACACTCTATCCTCTCTTGAAAAACCACCGCGTATGCTAAGATTGCGAGAAGATCATATGGCTATTCCAAGGTTTCTTTAGTCGGGTCTCGACGTGCGGATAAGCTCAATGGCCGTTGTGATATGCTGGTAATAAACAAGGGGACTTACGTAAAATCTTCGCAAGTTCAGGACTTAGGAAATTTATCGTTAAAGGCTCTCAATTAGGACTTTCAATGGATCTCAAAAAAATGGTAAAAGGACAAGGGTTTAAGAGAATCTAGTCTATGCCTAAGAACTCAAGAGACAATAAGGATTTGGTGAAGGGAATAAACCACACTTTGTTTCGCCTCCTGCAGGACAACATACGCAAAATGGGTGCAATCTTCAAGGGTTGTGAGAATGATTTTCAAACCTCGAATGAGGCTGAAGTTAAGTTTCCACACTTAAGAGCTCAGGCTAACTTTACACATCGAATGCAAATCATCCATTCGAAGAAAGTATGAGCTACACTTCACCAATGAATCCATATGATCAATCTTTCATTCAATTAACCAACTTCCAAAACAAATTCTACTTAATCTAACTTTAACTTTAATCTATGGCGGAAGATAATATGCAACCTCGCTTACTATTCAACAATAAGAAGTTATTCAAGGCAAATCATGCTCAAGAGCTTTTATCATTTAAAATAGTCTCAATGCGACAATTCACATATTTTGTCTCCACACCAAATGAAAATGAGAGAGCACTAGTTTATATAGAGCTCCAAAAATGAAATGAGGGCCGAGATTAAAACAAGATTAACGGCCAAGATTATTACAACCAAACCCTAATTAGGGTTTCCCAAAATAACAAGAGTTATCAACTAGAAATCAATCAGTAAAGTGGCAGTTCCAGCTATTATCTAGGAGAGGCGTCCCTATCCATCTGAGCAGCATTGTGCTTGGCGAATCTGGACACTACAGCAATGACCTCCTCCATCATGACAGGTGGCAACATGCTGATCCGGAATTCAAGTCCGTCCAACTTCTTTCTCCTGAGGAGTGATTTCGTCCTGTGGCTTGTCCACCATAGGTACTGCAATGTGCACGGAACGGTTGCCTGTCTCGCTCCTCTGAATGGTGGAGAATTTCTTAGCAGGCTTCTTGATTGCAACTTGCTCTAGCCTTGCCAAGAAATCAGCAGTATCATCCTCATCTTGTTGAGCTTCTGCAGGTACCTGGATCTTCATTCTCTCCAACAGCCAGTCTGGAATGGTCGACTGCTCAACTCCATCCTCTACCTGAACCTCTTCTTCATTCGGAACATCCATGACTTCCTTGAGAGCGGAAATCATTCCCTCTTCGAAGTCATTGTTCCGAGCCTCGATCTCATTGTCTGAACCTAAGATTTCCGTGCCCGTAGGTGATAAGGGCTCTTCATCATCTAGTTGAATAGGTTCATCATTTACTTCCTGAACTGCAGGAGGTTCAAGCATTTCTACCAAAGACTCGTCTATAGTAGCCACCAGCTCGTCAAGGTTCCTGGATGCTGCTGAACGAGAAGGTTCTCCCTTATGCCTCTTGGAAGCAGGCTCAGCACTTGGCATTATTTCCTTCCTTTTCTCTCCAATTCCGACCAAGTCCTGATGGGATGCACCAGCATTAGAAGAATATGACTCTGACTCACTCAGCAGATCGTATGTGAGCGTGATTCCTTTCTGTCTCAATTCTTGGGCATGATAATCAACCCACCACTGAGAGTATTTAGTCACTGGCCTCATTAGGGTTGCCAAGTCTGCGTGCTCAGGCTCTGACCATTTCACTGGAGGGAGAGGTCGGCTTTCCTCGAAGCGTGGCTGGACGTGGTTTCCATCATCTTGTAGCTGGTCAGGCACTTGGCAGAACTCAATTGTCCTCATGAAATCTAGTGGCATCCTGGACCACATTTTCCGCCTGACCTCATACTCATCGGCAGCATTTGCCCAGAAATCTTCCAGCTCCATCCTGTGCCTGTACTTTCTCCCTTCTACTGTCCGAATGTTATGATGTGGGTCATAGCTGACCCTGGACTTGTAGGCCGTGAAAGGATACCATTGGATCTCCAACCTTGCACTTTCAGCTGCCTGTGCTGATGGACAATATTCTAACATATTCCCGATGAAGAATGGGAATGTGACGGACGCCTTCTTGGATGGCCTCTGAATATTCTGATACTCTTCTAATTGTCTCAAAACCTCGAGCAATATCATCCGATTTGTCGGATAGATGGGCAATTTATAGGGATTTCCAGTAAATCCCTGGATCCTAACATATGTGAATTTAGGGAACTGGATGAACCAAGACCCGTATTTACTGATAAGACTTTTCGCCTCGTGGCTTAGCCTCTGATGCACTCCTCCTTGAAGCTTTCTGGTAATGTGCATTAGGAATGCATCATGCACCCTCCTGAAGTGAGTCTTCTCCTTCAATTGGAGCTGTGGATAACAGTCGTAAGGCCTGAGTTCGTTCTCCCCGTTGCCAATTTTTCCTTTGCAAATCAATCCTGGATACTTGTATGATCTGGCCAACAGGTATACAACATACGAACTCATATGAAAGACTTAGTCTCTTCGAGGTTGATCAATTGCTCATGGAGGTTGTCACTTATCATCCGTGACCAATTGAACATTTCGACTCCAGAAGTGATCTCATCCATAAAATAGTACATCCAGCTCTCGAAGAAGGCGCCTTGCGGGTTACCAGCTATTCTGTTCAGCATCAGCACGATATCCCCAAAATCTTCCTTGAAGTCTGTTCGGCGAGGCCTCTTGGGCATCTTCTTGATTGAAGGCTTAGGCTTGTCCATCCACACCTTGTTAACTGTCGTGGCGCACAAATCTGGTTGGCTGTCATACAATCTTTTAGCTTCTTCCTTGGTCTTATAGACTGTTCGTGAATGTTCCGGGATGCCGAAGGTCTCCTGGATTGCTACTTCGCCCAAGTGTGCCAAGACTCTTCCATCAGGCACGATGATCTGTCTCTTCTGAGCGTCATAGTGGAGAGCACACTCCACCATCAACTCTGCACAATCCATTGCCAGTGGGAATCCAGCTGCCTGAAATATCCCGTTTCTGACCATCCGTTTGGCTACTGCTGTGGGAAGTCCCTTCTGCCCGTACACTCTTTTCTTGAATTCATCAAAGTCGACGTGCCCGAGATCAGTGTCCACGACATTCTTCCACCTTGAAATGACCTTGGTCTCTTTCTAAGCACCCTTGCTAGCAAACTTCATTTTCAGCTTCTTTGATGGTTCGCCTGCCGTGATCGTCAATCCTGCAGTCATAAAATTAACATTAATATAAAGACTTTTTCAAATAATTAAATCTCGTGCCTTGGATTCGAAAATTTACTTTCAGCTGTTTAAATAATTAAATTATCACGAAAAAGCAAGCTGAAAGTGACTTGGATGAAATTGAAAATTCTGCCAGAACTCCGTCAAGATGAGAGGACATAAAAGAGATAGCAAATTTATTTGACCGAACACCAAACCTCAGTGAAGAACTGTCGAATGCAAATCAGATTTAAAAAATCTGATTTTTAGAAGAAAAAGTGCGCCCTTCTTCACAGAAGAATTTCAGCTTTCAATAAACCAATCCTAGGTGAACCAATCCTCTGTATCGCCATGGTCAACTGCTGTAATACATCGGTTACCTGCTGCTGGCCTGTCCGTAGATCTCGGAGAGTCTGCCTGACCTCTGCATCATCATCATGAGGATCTCAGGGAACCTCCGCTCCCTCAGCCATCGGATCTGGCTGCCTATTCAATTCCCGTGCCCTGTCAAACAAAGCCCTTCTGCGAGTATAATATCTGTGAGGCCCAGTCTCCTGTGGCTGCATATGAATCCCAAAACCTTAGGCTGGCAGGAAACCGCTCTGATACCACTGTAGAAACCCTTGTTCTCACTATTCCGGAACTGAATGTATTTTTTTTGTTTTTTTGCTGTTTTTCAATGTTTTGAGTTTTTTTCATACAATAATAAAGAATGCGATTTTGAAAGAAATACTTCTAAAAGTTTAATTAAATTCCAGAAGGTACAAATTGAAGCATATAAGTTTCGGAAATGATAGCAAATGGATTCATTATTCTTTCCCAGTGATTACAATACTGAAACCCTAACATGCAAACAAAAAGCAAAGAGGATTTGCATTATTTAAAAACCTGATTTGCAGCCGCCTGAAGGTAATCAGATGTACGGCTTATCAAAAATATCAACTTCTCCTTGCGCCAGAAGATTGCAGAAGACTCCAGAGGAACAGGCGTCCTTTTTAATGAAGTCAAAATGCCGAAAGGTGAGGCGTTTTTCCCTAGGAGAAAGGTACTGCCCAGCAAATGGATGGTATGGCTCAGCAGCAGCAAGAAGAAATCCATACGGCCTTTGAAAAGATGCCAGATGTGAAGTTAAATCAGCCGCCCAAGAATATCTCTCTGTTTGATAACTTCTGGATTCAAACTCTGAAGATGTAACCTCTGAATAAGCTCTATGATAACTTCTGGATGAAGCTATCTCTCTGATAAGCAATAAATCAGCTATTATTTCACAGCCTCTAAATTGCAGACACTGAAGATGGCTCGTTCTCCAATGCAAAAAGACAACTGAAACCCTAGGTTCCGTTCTCTGAAGGAAGAATTGATCAAAGTCGATTTTCATAACATAATGAAATGAGTTTCTCTTAAAGAAACTTATAATTCCTCAGTTGGGTCGATTTTCCCCAAAAAGCATCATTTAAATAAACTTTGAATTCTTCTTTTAATTTTTCCATAGTTTGAAACGCACTTTTTAATTATAAATAATAATTGAAAAGTGGCCCCTTCTTCATGTTGGTCAACCCCTTCCATAAAGCCACTTAAGTTCTAATATTTAATTATATTATAACTTTATAATATAAGCTTAAAATTAATTAATATTTATTTTAGCAAATAAGTATTAATATCTCTCTCAAAACAGGTCCAATTGACGAACCGTCTGAAGCCAGATGATAAGTGACTGAATCCGCATACGACCAAACCATTTTGCTAAAAATAGCAGGGGTGCTCTACTGAGTGTCTCCACTTACTAAAAATAGTAAGTCAAGCAAATGATGTCCGAACAACCCCGAACGAAAACCAAACTGAATGATTCTGCCAACTGAACCCAAGCCAATCCTCAACAAGACCCTTTATCCACCTTATCAGCCTACGAGGGTCACATAATAGGCTAATCTTAAGCACTAAGAGATGTCAACTGGAAGGGGACATTACAGAAGCCAAGGGTTTTAGTTTTCGTTTGCATTGGAGAACGAGCCATCTTCAGTGTCTGCAGTTCAGAGGCTGTGAAATATTGGCCGATTTATTGCCTGTTAGAGAGTTAGCTTCATCCAGCAGTTATTACATAGCCTATTCAGAAGATCTATTTGTCCAGAGTTTAATCCAGTATCATCAGGAGAAGAGAAAAGCATTAGCGGCTGGTTTAGTATTCATCTGGCATCCATATTCAAACTGTACGGATTTCTTATTTGCTGCTGCTGGGCCGTACCATCAAGTACAGGGCCATACTTTCTGCCTAGGGCAAAACACCTCACTTTTTGGCATTTTGACTTCACCAAAGGGGGAGCCTATTCCTCTGGTTTCATTTGCAATCTTCTGGCAGAGGGAGAAGTTGATATTTATGATGGCCGTACCTTTTCATCATCATTACAGGCGGCTGCATTAATTCAGGTTTTCAATAAATTTATTATTTCCTTTTACTTTGCATGTTATCTGATCACAGTTGTAAACCGTTTGGAGGAACAATAAATAGTCTGGCATCAGTAAATCTATTAGATTCCATCATATTTAGCACTGTAATATTTTATTTAATTTTTGCAAGCATTATCTTCCAAAATCGCACTATATTCTTTATATGCAAAAACCACAAAAAAACGCAAAAAACCTTCAAACACACAAAAACATCAGTTTGAGCATCAGGGGTTGAAGTTGAACCAGACGGGTTCTTCACAGTGGTATCAGAGCAGTTTCTTGCCAGCCTGAGGGTTTGGGATTCTTATGCAGCCACAGGAGGCTGAGCCTCACAGATATTACACTCGCAAGAGAGCTTTGTTTGACAGGGAACGAGAAGTGAACAGGCAGCCAGGTACTATGGCTGATAGAACAGAAGTTCCTCGAGATCCTAGGGATGACGATACAGAGGTCAGACAGACTCTTAGAGATCTTCGGACAGGTCAGCAGGAGGTAGCTGATGTATTACAGCAGTTGACCACGGCGATCCAGAGGATTGGTTCACCTAGGAGGCCATCACCACGACGTGATGAGGACAGGAGTGATGCAGGTTCACGGAGGATACCCAGGACTATTTCACGGACAGCAGATAGGCCTACCCGTCTGACTTTTGTGAGACAGGAGCCCGATGGGCCTATGGTAGATGAGGAGCCTGAGCCAGTGTTCGCTGATATGCTTATGGCAGCGAACGACGAGTGGGAGTTATTGACCCCAGAGGTCAGAGAGAGAATTATTTTTGACAGGTTTATCATACAGAGGCGAGAGCATTACAGGAACAGGCCGGATAGGAGGCCTAGGCATCAAAATGGTGACCTGAAGCACGCCACAAACAAGCTCACTTTAGCTATGTTTGACGACAGCGATAAGGTTACAGCCCAGACTTGGATCAGTAAGTTGGATACCTTCCTTACATTGCGTCCCATGGTGGAGGAGGATGCTATTAGATATGCTACTTTGCATCTTGAGGGGGCAACTTATGACTGGTGGCATCATGGGATGCTGACAGTTCAGCACGATCATATCACCACTTACCAGGAGTTCGTAGACAGATTGGTGGAATGATTCGACAAGAAGGATCCTGAGTCTTACTTCAGAGATTTGGCCCAGTTGAGACAGGTTGGTAGTTTGGAGGCCTACATAGGAGACTTCCAGCGGTTGTCCGTGATGGTTCCCAACATATCAGAGAGGCGTCTAGTTGTGCTCTTCGTGGAGGGATTGTTGGAACCACTGAGAGGCTGGATCAAAGCATTTGATCCTCTTTCATTACAGGAAGCTATGAAGAAGGCACGCAGCATGGAACTTGTAGCACCATCTACCAAGTTCAACTCCAGAAATACTTCTTCATTCAGGGACAACAAGGGATTCAATAAAAATAAGGAGAAATCTGATTTTAAGAGTGACTCAAAGGAAAAATCAGCAGCACCCTTGGATCGTGAGACTCTTAGTGATTTGCGCAGAAAGAATGTGATGTCCCGATGTGGGCCCCTATCGGAAGGTGACGTAGGTCTGTCCGAGCGGTTTGCCCAGCCACGTGTCTGGGGTCTTTGGCGAGAGTACCTATCCTGGGGATGCCCCCTTAACGCTAAGAGGGGTGTCGTTCACTACCAGTCCGGGCTTTTGGTGCAACGGTAACTAACTTGGTATTAGAGCTAGAGGTCTCGAGGTCGAGACACGCAGAGCGTGGTGGGCTGTGATGTCCCGATGCGGGCCCCTATCGGAAGGTGACGTAGGTCTGTCCGAGCAGTTTCCCTAGCCACGTGTCTGGGGTCTTCGGCGGGAGTACCTATCCTGGGGATGCCCCCTTAACGCTAAGAGGGGTGCCGTTCACTACCAGTCCGGGCTTTTGGTGCAACGGTAACTAACTTGGTATCAGAGCTAAATCCTGCCATCCTGAGGGTTTAGCATTCTTATGCAGCCACAAGAGGTTGGGCCTCACAGATATTACACTCGCAAGAGAGCCTTGATTGACAGGGAACATGGATTGAACAGGCAGCTGAGTACCATGGCTGACGGAACAGATATTCCTTGAAACCCTAGGGATCAGGATGATGCAGAGGTTCTACACACTCTTAGAGATTTACGGACAGGTCAACAGCAGCTGACTGATGTACTACAGCAGTTGACAGTGGCGATCCAGAGGATAGGCACGCCGAGGAGAGCGTAACCACGTCGTGACAAGAACAGGAGTGATGTAGGTTCGCGGAGAGCACCTAGGACTGTTTCACGTACAGCAGACAGGCCAACACGGCCTACTTTTGTGAGACAGGAGCCTGATGAGGCCATTGCAGGTGAGGAGCCTGAGGAGATGTTCGCCGATACTCTTATGGCAGCGAACGATGAGTGGGAGTTGCTGACACCGGATGTCAGAGAGAGGATTACCTTTGACAGATTTCTCACACAGAGGAGAGAACATCACCGGAACCGACATGATTGGAGGCCTAGAAATAACAATAATGATTTGAAGCATGCTACAAACAAAATCACACTAGCTATGTTTGACGGTAGTGGCAAGGTCACAGCACAGGCCTTGATCAGTAAACTGGATACCTTCCTCACATTGCATCCTATGGCTGGGGAGGATGCTATTAGGTACGCTACATTGCTTCTTGAGGGAGCAGCTTATGACTGGTGGCATCACGGGATGGTGACACTTCAGCATGATCGTATCACCACATACCAGTTGTTCATAGACAAGTTGGTGGAACGATTCGACAAGAAGGATCCTGAGTCCTATTTCAGAGAGTTGGCCCAGTTGCGACAGGTTGGTAGTTTGGAGTCCTACATAGGAGACTTCCAGCGACTGTCAGTGATGGTTCCCAATATTTCAGAGAGGCGTCTAGTTGTGCTTTTCATGGAGGGGCTGTTGGAACCATTGAGAGGTTGGATCAAAGCATTTGATCCTTCTTCGTTATAGGAAGCTATGAAGAAGGCACGCAGCATGGAGTTTGCCGCACCATCCAGCAAATTCAACTCCAAAAATACTTCTTCATTCCGGGACAATAAAGGATTCAACAAAAACAAGGATAAATCTGATTTTAAGAGTGATTCAAAGGGGAAATCAGCACCACCCTTGGATTGTGAGACTCTTAATGATTTGCGCAGGAAGAAGCTTTGCTTCTACTGCAAGGGTCCCTACGACCCTAACCATGATTGTCCTTTGCGGCCTAAGGGTAAGGCCAATAGAGTCATGTGGGCCTATTACGAGGATTCGGAATCTGAGAATTCCGAACAGCAGGAGAGTTCTGAGGAGTCAGAGTCAGAGGCTTCAGAGCCTAAGGCAGAGGCAGAGTTAGAGCTCCAAATCCAGGAGGCACGGTTGTCTAGCATTCAGCAGGAGGGATCTTTTAGACTTCGTGGAGTTTTGGCGGGTCAAAAGGTTATCACCCTTCTAGGTACAAGAGCCACTCACAATTTCATTGATGCTAGATTTGTGGAGAAGCGGGGACTCATAACCGAGGAGTTTGAGGGCATTCGGGTTAAGGTGGCAGATGGTTACACTCTCAGGTGTGATCGTATGATTAAGGATCTTCCATTGCGCTTGAATAAGTATGAATTCAAGGCTGATTATTACGTAGTGAATATGGGAGATATTGATTTAGTCTTGGGCATGAAGTGGCTTCATTCCCTTGAGGAAGTCACTCTTCGTCTCAAAGACATGGAGATTCGGTTTGATGTGGATGGAAAGACTCATAGTCTGAAGGCCATCCGAGACAGTAACGTCAGGACTATTTTCTTCCGACGGATGGAGAGACTTATGCGACATGACATGGTCGAGTGGGTTGCCGAGTGCACTTTGACACCTATACAGGAGGGACAACATAAGGCCGAGTATCATCCTGACTTTCAGCAGTTGAGAGTTAAGCATGAGAAGGTTTTCAGTGACATTCCACCAGGGAGACCTCCAGATAGGGGTATTGAGCACATTATAGAGCTTGAGGAGGGCGCTAAGCCCGTCATGATTACTCCTTACAGGCATCCTAAGCGGCTTAAGGATGAGATAGAAAAGACTATCAAGGAGCTGCTTGCTATGGGTCACATTCGACCAAGCAAATCACCACTTGCTTCTTCAGTTGTCCTAGTGAAGAAGAAAGATGGTGCACTTCGCATGTGCATCGATTACAGAGTCCTGAATAAGAGGACCATCAAAAACAGGTACCCCATACCTCGTATAGATGAGCTTATTGACGAGCTCCATGGTGCCTGCTATTTCACGAAGATAGATTTGAGATCAGGATATCACCAGATTAGAGTCCGTGAGCAGGATGTTGAGAAGACTGTTTTCCGTTGTCATTGTGGACACTTCGAGTTTGTGGTGATGCCATTTGGGCTAACCAACGCTCCGGCGACATTTCAGTCCACGATGAACAGGGTCTTCCATTCACTTCTGAGGAGATATGTACTTGTCTTCTTCAACGATATTCTGATTTACAGCAAGACTTGGCAGGAGCATTTGGCTCATTTGGATACAGTGCTCAGCATTTTGGAGAGGGAGTCCTTGTACGCCAAGGAGTCCAAGTGTGACTTGGGGATGACTGAGCTGTTATACTTAGGCCACAGTATCAGTGTAGAGGGATTGCGGATGGATCCTGAGAAGATCCGTGCTATCGTAGATTGGCCTACTCCAGCGAACCTTACACAGCTGCGAGGATTCCTTGGGTTGTGCGGTTTCTATCGCAGATTTGTGAATGGTTATTCACACCATGCAGCACCTATGACGGATTTGTTGAAAAAAGGTGCATTTTGTTGGACTCTTGAGGCACATAAGTGTTTTGTGAGGTTCAAGGAGCTGATGACTACGTGTCCAGTGTTGGCACTACCAAATTTTACGAAGCCTTTTGAGCTTCAATGTGATACTTCTGGTGAGGGCATTGGAGCGGTGCTTATGCAGGACAAGCACCCGATTGTTTATGAGAGCAGGAAACTCAGAGGACCAGAGAGGCTTTACAATATTTATGATAAGGAGATGCTAGCCATAATGCATGCCTTGGAAAAATTTAGGCAATATCTCGTGGGCAATAAGTTTTGCATTAAAACTGACCACAATAGTTTGAGGCATTTCTTGGGGCAGCGAGACTTGAATGATCGTTAGCAGAAGTGGGTGAGTAAGTTACAGGCATTTGACTTTGATATCACCTACATCAAGGGCACCGAGAATGTAGTGGCTGACGCTCTCTCAGGCCGGCCTTATCTGAGTTCTATGCTACACATTGCAGAGGACTGGAGGCATTTGATTGTGGCAGAGTATGCCAAGGATATTTGGGCATCCAGTATTGTTGAGGGAACTATGATTGACACTAGGTATACACTTGTGAATGACTTGATCATTTACAAGAATAGGATTTTCTTGATCTCAGGATCAGAGATGAAAATCACTATCATGCGAGCCTTTCATGATGTACCTACAGCAGGGCATCCCGGGTACTTCAAAACATACAAACAGATTCGGGAGAGATTTACATGGAAGGGGCTTAAGGCGGATGTTCTTGAATATGTGCGTGAGTGCCCTGTTTGTCAGCAGAACAAGTAGGAGAACACGTATCCGGCAGGGTTATTGCAGCCACTTCTGATCCCTGATAGGAAGTGGGAATGCCTGTCGATGGATTTTATTACGGGCTTGCCTAAAGCCCAAGGACGGGATTGTATATATGTAGTTGTGGATCGGTTGACGAAGTATGCCCATTTCTTTCCGATCACCACCACTTACACAACTACACAGGTAGCAGAGGTCTTCTTCCGTGAGGTTTTCAGACTACATGGGTTGCGTCAGAGCATAGTGAGCGACAGGGATAGTCGGTTCCTGAGTCACTTTTGGCAGGAAGTGTTCAGACTTTGTGGGACCGAGCTTACACCGAGCACCAGTTACCACCCGCAGACTGATGGTCAGACGGAGATAGTGAATAAATGGGTGGAAGGTTACCTCAGGAATTATATTGCAGGGCAGCAAAAGGCATGGGTCAAGTGGATATATTTGTGCGAGTATTGTTACAATACTACTTTTCACATGACCATTCAGATGTCCCCTTTTATGGTGCTGTATGGTTATGAGGCGCCTAGCTTTTTGGATTTGCTACTGAGTGACAGTAGAGTGCCTAGTGCTGGAGATTTACTGCAGGAGAGTCAAGACACCATGAGGGCTCTTAAGGAAAATATCGCTAAGGCACAGAATCAGCAGAAGCAGTACGCAGATCAGAAGAGGACAGAGAGATCTTTTGAGGTGGGAGACATGGTATATGTCATGCTGTAGCCCTACCGTTAGTCTACTCTTAGGAAGAGTGGTTCGGAGAAGCTTAAGCCGCGGTATTATGGTCCTTTCAAGATTCTGAGGTGTGTTGGAGAGGTGGCTTATGAGCTAGAGCTTCCAGCGGATAGCAAGGTCCACAATGTTTTTCATGTGTCACGTCTCAAGAAGGCGTTAGGACATCGTGTGGTACCTTCAGCAGTATTACCTCCCTTAGATGATGAGGGAAAGTTGATCTTAGTACCTGAGTCGATCCTAGAGTACAGAGAGAGACAGTTGTGCAGGAGGACTATCAGGGAATATTTGGTAAAATGGAGGGATTTACCAGTGGAGGATGCTACGTGTGAGAGCGAGGATATTTTGCAACATCCGAAGTTGAGATTGCTTGAGGACAAGCAATTTCAGGAGGGGCGGACTGTAATGTCCCCTTCCAGTTGACATCTCTCAGTGCTTAAGATTAGCCTATTATATGACCCTCGTAGGCTGATGGGATGGATAGAGGGTCTTGTTGGAGCTTGGCTTGGCTTCGGTCGTCAGAATCTACCAGTCCGGGCTTTTGGTGAAACGGTAACTTTGCTTCTACTGCAAGGGTCCCTACGACGCTAACCATGATTGTCCTTTGCGGCCTAATGGTAAGGGCAATAGAGTTATGTGGGCTTATTATGAGGATTCGGAATCTGAGAATTCCGAATAGCAGGAGAGTTCTGAGGAGTCAGAATCAGAGGCTTCAGAGCCTAAGGCGGGGGCAGAGTCAGAGCTCCAAATCCAGGAGGCACAGTTGTCTAGCATGCAGTAGGAGGGATCTTTCAGACTCCGTGGGGTTTTGGCTGGTCAAAAGGTTATCACCCTTTTGGACACAGGTGCCACCCATAATTTTATAGATGCTAGATTTGTTGAGAAGCATGGGCTCATAACCGAGGAGTTTGAAGGCATTCGGGTTAAGGTGGCTGATGGCTACACTCTCAGATGTGGCCGTATGATTAAAGATCTCCCTTTGCGCTTGAATAATTATGAATTCAAGGCTGATTATTATGTGGTGAATATGGGAGATATTGATTTAGTTTTGGGCATGAAGTGGCTTCATTCCCTTGAGGAAGTCACACTACGTCTCAAAGACATGGAGATTCGGTTCGATGTGGATGGAAAGACTCATATCCTGAAGGCTATCCGAGACAGTAACGTCAGGACTATTTCCTTCCGACGGATGGAGAGACTTATGCGTCATGACATGGTTGAGTGGGCTGCCGAGTGCACTTTGACTCCTACACAGGAGGGACAGCATAAGACCGAGTATCATCTTGACATTCAGCAGTTGAGAGTTAACCATGGGAAGATTTTCAGTGACATTCCACCAGGGAGACCTGCAGACAGGGCTATTGAGCACATCATAGAGCTCGAGGAGGGCGCTAAGCCCGTCATGATTACTCCTTACAGGCATCCAAAGCGGCTGAAGGATGAGATAGAGAAGACTATCAAGGAGCTGCTTGCTATGGGTCACATTCGACCAAGTAAATCACCATTTGCTTCTTCAGTGGTTCTAGTGAAGAAGAAAGATGGTACACTTCGTATGTGCATAGATTACAGAGTCCTGAATAAGAGGACTATCAAGAATAGGTATCCCATACCCCGTATAGATGAGCTTATTGACGAGCTCCATGGTGCATGTTAGTTCTCGAAGATGGACTTGAGGTCGGGATATCATCAGATTAGAGTTCGTGAGCAGGATGTTGAGAAGACCGCATTTCGCTGTCATTGTGGACACTTTGAGTTTGTGGTTATGCCATTTGGGCTAACCAACGCTCCAGCGATATTCCAGTCCACCATGAACAGGGTCTTCCACTCACATTTGAGGAGATATGTACTTGTCTTTTGCGATGATATTTTGGTCTACAGTAGGACATGGCAGGAGCACTTGGCTCATTTGGATACAGTACTCAGTATTTTGGAGAGGGATTCCTTGTATGCCAAGGAATCCAAATGTGATTTAGGTATGACTGAGTTGTTATACTTAGGCCATATCATCAGCGCAGGGGGAGTGCGGATGGATCCTGAGAAGATCCGTGCTATCGTAGATATGCCTACTCCAGGGAACCTTACACAGCTGCGAGGACTTCTTGGGTTATGTGGTTTCTATCGCAGATTTGTCAGTAGTTATTCACGCCATGCAACACCTATGACGGATTTGTTGAAAAAATGTGCATTCATTTGGACTCCGGAGGCACAGGAGTGTTTTGTGAGGTTCAAGGAGCTTATGACTACATGTCCAGTGTTGGCACTGCTGGATTTTACGAAGCCTTTTTGTAGAAACCCCTGTTCTCACTAATTTCTGAATCTGTTTGATTTTGCTTGTTTTTGAACGTTTTTGATTTTTTTGTGTTTTTTTGCATAAACAGATGGAGTGCGATTTTGAAAGAAAATGATTCAAAAATCTAAATAAATTCAAGGTAGTGCGAACTGAAGCAAGTAATCTATGAAATAGATAACCAGTAGGTTTATTATTCATTCCAGATCATTACAATGATAGATCTTTGACATGCAAGTAAAAAAGCAAGTAGATTTTTAATATTCAAAAACCTGATTTGCAGCTGCCTGTGAGAGACATAATATAGTACGGCCATCCAGATGAAGACTTCTCCCTTCGCCAAATGATTGCAAATGCTTCCAGATGAATAGGCGCCCCCTGTTGTGATGTCAGACTGCAAGTAGATAAGGCGTTTTTTCCTAGAGAAGAAAGTACGGCCCTGCTGCAGCAAGTACGGCTTGTACCAGCAATCTCATAAATCCGTAACAGCTTGAAAAGAGTGCCAGATAGACCTCTAAACTAGCCGCTCCAATAATATGCCCTTTTTTCTGACAGATACCAATCACCTCTAAATGATAACCTTTCGATATGCTTTGTAATAACTTCAGAATGAAGCTATTCCTCTGATTAGCAATAGATCAGCTGATATTTCACAGCCTCTGAACTGCAACACTGAAGATGGCTCGTTCTCCAATGCAAAACAGAAAACTGAAACCCTTGGCTCCGTTCTCTGAAGGAAGAATTTGATCAAAGTCGATTTTCATAACATACTGAGCTCTTTTCCCATTGAAATCCTTATATTCTCAAGAAGTCGACTTTCCTCAAAAAAGCATCATTAAAATAAAGTTCGAACTCTTCTTTTAATATTCCCATAGTTGGACGCCTCTTTTTAATTAAAATAATTAATTAAAAATGGTCCCCTTCTCAATGATGGTCGACCCCTTAAATAATCACTTAAGTTATAATATTTAATTATATTATAACTTTATAATATAAGCCTTTAATTAATTAATATTTATTTTCGCAAACAAATATTAATAACTCTCTCAAAATAGGTCTGAATGACGAACCGTCTGAAGCCAGATGATAAGTGACTGAATCCGCATACGACCAAACCATACTGCTAAAAATAGCAGGGGTGCTCCGCTGAGTGTCTCTACTTACTAAAAATAGTAAGTCAAGCAAATGATGTCCGAACGACCCCGAACGAAAGCCAAACTGAAATGATTCTGCAACTTAAGCCAAGCCAAGCCTCAACCAGACCCTCTATCCACCCTATTAGCCTACGAGGGTCACATAATAGGCTAATCAATGATCTGAGAGATGTCAACTGGAAGGGGACATTACACTTTTGAGCTTCAGTGTGATGCTTCTGGTGAGGGTATTGGAGCGGTGCTTATGCAGGACAAGCACCTGATTGTTTATGAGAGCAGAAAACTCAGAGGACCACAGAGGCTTTACAGTATATATGATAAGGAAATGCTAGCCATAATGCATGCCTTGGCCAAATTCAGGCAATATCTCGTAGGCAGTAAGTTTTGTATTAAAACTGATCATAATAGCTTGAGGCATTTCCTAGGGCAGCGAGATTTGAATGACCGTCAGTAGAAGTGGGTGAGTAAGTTACAGGCATATGACTTTGATACCACCTATATCAAAGGTACACAGAATGTTGTTGCTGACGCTCTTTCACGCCGGCCTTATCTGAGTTCTATGGTACATATTGCAGAGGACTGGAGGCATTTGAATGTGGCAGAATATGCCAAGGATACATGGGCATCTGGTATTGTTGAGGGATCTATGGTGGACACTAGGTACACACTTGTGAATGACTTGATCATTTACAAGAATAGGATTTTCTTGATCCCAGGATCAGAGATGAAGAACACCATTATGCGAGCCTTTCATGATGTACCTACAGTAGGGCATCCCGGGTACTTCAAAACATACAGACAGGTTCGGGAAAGGTTTACTTGGAAGGGTCTTAAGGTAGATGTTCTTCAGTATGTACGTGAGTGCCCTGTTTGTCAGCAGAACAAGCAGGAGAACACGTATCTGGCAAGGTTGTTGTAGCCACTTCCGATTCCTGATAGGAAGTGGGAATGCCTGTCGATGGATTTTATTACGGGCTTGCCTAAACCCCAAGGACGGGATTGCATATATGTAGTTGTGGATCGGCTGACGAAGTATGCCCACTTCTTTCCGATCACCACCACTTCCACAGCTACACAGGTAGCAGAGGTTTTTTTCCGTGAGGTGTTCAGATTGCATGGGTTGCCTCGGAGCATAGTTAGCGACAGGGATAGTCGGTTCCTGAGTCACTTTTGGCAGGAGGTGTTCAGACTTTGTGGGACCGAGCTTACACCGAGCACCAATTACCACCCGCAGACCGATGGTCAGACGGAGATAGTGAACAAATGGGTGGAAGGCTACCTCAGGAATTACATTGCAGGGCAGCAAAAGGCGTGGGTCAAGTGGATATATTTATGTGAGTATTGTTACAATACCACCTATCACATGACCATTCAGATGTCCCCTTTTATGGCGTTGTATGGTTATGAGGCGCGTAGTTTTCTTGATTTGTTACTGAGTGACAGTAGAGTGCCTAGTGCTAGAGACTTATTGGAGGAGAGCCAGGACATTATGAGGTCTCTTAAGGAGAATATTGCTAAGGCACAAAATCAGCAGAAGCAGTATGCAGATCAGAAGAGGACAGAGAGATCTTTTGAGGTGGGAGACATGGTATATCTCATGCTGCAGCACTACCGTCAGTCTACTCTCAGGAAGAGTGGGTCAGAGAAGCTCAAGCTGCGGTATTATGGTCCTTTCAGGATTTTGAGGCGTGTTGGAGAGGTGGCTTATGAGCTAGAGCTTCCAGCGGATAGTAAGGTCCACAATGTTTTTCATGTGTCACGTCTCAAGAAGGCGTTGGGACATCGTGTGGTACCTTCAGCAATATTACCTCCCTTAGATGATGAGAGAAAGTTGATTTTAGTACCTGAGTCGATCCTAGAATACAGGGAAATACAGCTACGCAGGAGGACTATCAGGGAATATTTAGTGAAATGGAGAGATTTACTAGTGGAAGATGCTACGTGGGAGAGTGAGGAGATTTTGTAGCATCCGGAGTTGAGATTGCTTGAGGACAAGCAATTTCAGGAGGGGCGGACTGTAATGTCCCCTTCCAGTTGACATCTCTCAGTTCATGAGATTAGCCTATTATGTGACCCTCGTAGGGTGATAGGGTGGATAGAGGGTCTTGTTGAGGCTTGGCTTGGCTTCAGTCGTCAGAATCATTCAATTTGGCTTTTGTTCGGGGTTGTTCGGACATCATTTGCTTGACTTACTATTTTTAGTAAGTGGAGACACTCAGCAGAGCACCCCTGCTATTTTTAGCAGTATGGTTTAGTCGTATGCAGATTCAGTCACTTATCCTCCGGCTTCACACGGTTTGTTAATCGGACTCATATTGAGAGAGATATTAATATTTATTTGTCAAAATAAATATTAATTAAGTTGAAGCTTATATTATAAAGTTATAATATAATTTAATATTATAACTTAAGTGACTTTTTAAAGGGGGTCGACCATCATGAAGAAGGGGCCATATTTAATTAATTATTTTAATTAAAAAGGGCGTCCAACTATTGAAGAATTAAAAGTGAAATTTCAAGTTTATTTTAAATGGTGCTTTTTGAGAGAAATCGATCCAACTGAGGAAATATAAGTTTCTTTGAGAGAAACTCAATTCATTATATTATGAATCGATTTTAGCCAAATTCTTCTTTAGAGAGTGAAGCCAAGGGTTTCAGTTTTCGTCTGCATTGGAGAACGAGCCATCTTCAGTGTCTGCAGTTCAGAGGCTGTGAAATATAGCCGATTTATTGCCTGTCAGAGAGATAGCTTCATCCAGAAGTTATTATAGAGCCTATTCAGAAGATTTATTTGTCCAGAGTTTAATCCAGTATCATCAGGAGAAGAGAAAATCATTAGCGGCTGGTTTAGTATTCATCTGGCATCCATATTCAAACTGTATGGATTTCTTATTTGCTGCTGCTGGGCCGTACCATCAAGTACAGGGCCATACTTTCTGCCTAGGGAAAAACACCTCACTTTTTGGCATTCTGACTTCACCAAAGGGGGCGCCTATTCCTCTAGTTTCATTTGCAATCTTCTGGCAGAGGGAGAAGTTGATATTTATGATGGCCGTACCTTTTCATCATCATTACAGGCGGCTGCATTAATTCAAGTTTTCAATAAATTTATTATTGCCTTTTACTTTGCATGTTATCTGATCACAGTTGTAAACCGTTTGGAGGAACAATAAATAGTCTGGCATCAGTAAATCTATTAGATTCCATCATATTTAGCACTGTAATATTTTATTTAATTTTTGCAAGCATTATCTTCCAAAATCGCACTATATTCTTTATATGCAAAAACCACAAAAAAACGCAAAAAACCTTCAAACACACAAAACATCAGTTTGAGCATCAGGGGTTGAAGTTGAACCAGAAGGGTTCTTCACACAATGATATTGCACCCAAACACATATTTGAAAGACCTTGGGGTCATTTCTTAGCTAGTTTATTTTGGCAAGGTATTAAATATAATTATTTGAAATCTCGTATTTAAATTCATAGGTTTTGTTAAGATTACAAATTTTAAAATTTTAACCTTACAAAAGGTTTAACTTGAAATATCAAACTAATGAAGGAATGATATTTCAATCGTAGAGTACCCACATCAATATTTGGGAGGTCCTAACCTATCTTTTTTGGCTGGGATAGGTATTAAACGCAAGTAAATAGAAGCTCATTTACAAATTCATTGGTTGTGTGAAGCTTACAAATTCAAAAAATCCTAAGTAATTAAAGATCCACTTATAAAATACAATTTTTTAATGTGCAGGAAATCATTGTAGGGATTAAGAACCCTCGAACAGAAAATCGAGATCCCTTTTATTCTTTTTGGTATACTTCGTCATAGAGATACACACATTAGTGTTCCCTACTGAACAACACACAATGTCGATTCATAGTTTAGAAAGTATATAAGTACAAAATGCTTCTTGAGAATATTTATATGCATTTATATGGTTTTTTCTCCCTCAATTCTTTGGAAGGAAGATCTTTGTTTTTTTTCTACATACTTTCTTGTCCTCCCTCCAATCTGGGGGTGCAAAAGGAATTTGTAGCCGGCCGAAATGCACTTAGTCGGTCGTCAGTAGGAATAAGACTTACTTAGTTTAATATTTAATTTAATTGTTTTGTCGTACTAGTTAGTGGTTCGGGAATTAGTTCCTGAGAGAATAATTAATGTAATGAAATGACGTGACAGTTGGTCCTTCAACCACTGTCCGTGCACTATATGTATTGAGAGTCATGTAGTTAATGGACATGTTACTACTGTTGCTATGATTGTTCACAATATACTTATACTGGCATATGTTCGATAAATAAAGACAACTGTGATGATTTCATGCATTATATTCTAGTACAGTGTTATGTGTCGTAAGTTACTCTCGTTTACTCGTTGTGTATGTTGTAATTCATTCTGTGAGTAAACATTTGGCACTGTTGTCGGGGAGATGCATCATCCTTGTCGTCATCCCCATCGCCTCTACCAAAAATATCTAGAATAGGTGTCTAGGCCCTGGGGAATACTTCACAAAACACAAGCAAACGAGAGTAACTTATGACACATAACACCGTACTAGAATATAATGCATGAAA
Organism: Sequoia sempervirens; assembly: GCA_007258455.2. Lineage (NCBI taxonomy): Eukaryota > Viridiplantae > Streptophyta > Pinopsida > Cupressales > Cupressaceae > Sequoia > Sequoia sempervirens. Next base: position 89,524 of record VDFB02188606.1, read on the forward strand.
TCATCACAATTGTCTTTATTTAGTGAACATACGCTGGTACAAGTATATTGTGAACAATAATAACAACAGTAGTAACATGTCCATTAACTACATGACTCTTGATACATATAGTGTGCAAACGGTGGTTCAAGGACCAACCGTCGTGTTCTTTCATTACATTAATTATTCTCTTGGGAACTAATTCCCAAACCACTAATTAGTACAAAAAAAAATTACAATAAATATCAAACTAAGTCTTATTTCTACTGACGTACTTAGGAAGTCACCCGGTAGCAACATGATGTCGTAATGCGTCGACCAGCGGAAGAGCCTGTGGAAGCGAACGAAGAATGGGAAGACGATTTGACATAGGATTTGGTGAACCTGTGGGATATATCGCTAAGGGATCGCATACGGAGGGAAGCTCTCAGGTGAGACATCCCTCGGGCAGTTATCTGGGACAGGCTACAAGTGAACGACGAGGTTGACCATCTCCTCAACCGTCTGCCAAGATTGTTGGCCAGCCACTTCATCATCTTGTAGGATCGTCGGGCGGAGAGCAACTAGGAACGCCGAAGGCAACAGATACTGCAGTGGTACGAGGAAAGAACAAAGCAACAAGAGGAAGAATGGGATACTAGCCGGAGATGTACTCTCGACAACCAATGATCACGTAACCAACCTTTAATGCTTGTACGGCCTAACAAAGATAAGAACCGAGTACCAATCGGGCACGAAACTCAGGAAGAAAAGGTTTGGCGATCACTCAGGGTACAGGAGCAAGAAAATAGATGACAAAGGCTAAAGGAAATTGACAGAGAAATCCATGAAGATATAATTGAAATAAATCAACCCATTACAAGAGCACACCAGAACTTGGATGGAATAGATTGATCTATCATACGAGCACACCAAAGATTGGTTGAGGAGAGGGGCGAAGGACCCTTTAGTAAATCGTATGGAGAAAGGTACAAAATTGATGACAATGAAGATGAATTAACTGAAGAGATCGACAGTAGCATCCGACGCATTTGGGAGTTGTCCATATCGGACGACGACAAAGGGCTGAGGACTGGAAGATCTGAGCCTAAGACCCCAGAGCAGAGGGAGTACCGGAGCGAACCCCAGGAGACTCGAGGTGTCGTGGACGCTGACAGAAGATGTGGGAGAGACTCGTATGTGGCCGAGAGTGCAAGTGACACACCAAGACGTAGTAGGAAAACCAGTCCAGTCAGGTCCAATGCACAAGGAGGGCATTGAGGAAGGATGGTGACTTTGCCGGCCGAGCGGCAGAAGCTGTCGAAATTTATGGGGAACAGGTTAGAAGATCCAGTACAACATTGCAAAACATGTGAAACGATTTGGGTAGCCAACAGACAGGATGATCTGGATTATTGGCTAAAAGCATTTCCAGCAATGCAGAGAGACAACGCCGTCGATTGGTATACAGAATTGGACCAAGTACATAGGGCATCATGGAGATTACTCAAGGAAGCATTCCAAGATGAGTTCAAACTTCTAAGGGATGACAATGAGATTGTAGCGGAAATCTATAATACCAAGTAAGGGAAGCATGAGAGTGTGCGTACTTATAACCAGAAACTGAAAGACTTGTTGGGGAAACTGGAGACACGACTAGCGGATGGTTTGAAGAAGAGGCGGTTCATTGCAGGACTACTTCCCTTCCTCCAGAAGAAAATGAAGGTGGCACCTCCATCCTCGTACACTGAAGCATATAACCATGCGATGGACATCAAGAGCGAAAACAAGACATCTTCATGAGGGAAAAAGAAAGATGACGATGAAAGTACAAGGGACAGCGAAGACGAGTCAAAAACCGTACAAGCTCTCCATCGAGATATGCTAAGAATGATGAAGGAATTGAAAGCCGAAAAAGAAGGGTTGAAGGAGGCGAATGAATTGTGGTGTATTGAATGCAAAATGAAAGGTCACACAAAGGTGAACTTTCCAAAGAATGTTTTGTGACATCTGCCAAGCTATGGGACACTCCATTAAGGAGTGCCCGTACAACCTAAAAACATGGAGTTCGCAAGTGTTTTTTGCACAAGGGGAACAGTCAACCTCTCCGACCACACCACTAAAACCTCAAAACAACAACGCATCCCGTGGTGGCTACTACAACAATCAGAGAAGTAATAACAGTACGCCAAGAAGCAAAATCCAGTATGAAAACAAAGGTAGACCCATGATCCAGTATCAAAAGTGCAACGAATGGGGTCACTTTTCCAGGGATTGCCAAAGCAGTCAAGGTGCGGGTGGAAGGCTGTGTAAATGGTGCGGTCTTGGTGATCATGAAGACACTGATTGCCCAAATTAGAAAGGCGTCAACATGCTGGAGGTAGCTGACGAGGAGGTCCTAACAATTTCAAGGGTGCAGACAAAGAATGCCAATTATCCGAACCCTCATACGGAGAAAGATAGACTCTGAGAAGCTAGGGAAAAAGTGGAAGAGACAATGGAAAATGAACGAAGAACCTCCAAGGTGGTTAGTATGTCGTTGCAGTTGGAGTCCGAGAAAAACATAGTATGGTAGGTGCCTCACACAACTGTACCAATTAAGGTAACAGACCTTCTGCAAATGATGCCTCAACTGAGAGTAGCACTCACGAACGTCATCGAAGACAACCTTCAAAAGGGTTCGACCAAGAGTACGACAAAATTGGCAGGAGAGGCCACGGACCCGATGCTACTTGCAGTAAATGTCGGGAGGAAGCCAATTGTTGTATAGATGGAAACCATGGGGAGAAAACTCTCCAACACCATCCTTGACGGAGGCTCTGGGGTGAACGTAGTGCCAGAGGAGACATGGAAGTGCTTTGGAAAGCCAACTCTCTGGCCCTTGAAATTCCACATGGTAGGTGCAGACCAGCATGGCATCAAACCTCTTGGTACTTTAATGGCGCAGAAAGTTTTGATCGACACACAACAGTTCTTATTAAACTTCAGTGTCATCCCATTGGAGAAGTCGGGTTTTAGGAGGTGGAGGAGGCAATCATTGCCGATACCAAATGTGCCCCAGCAGGCGATTCCGATAGTCCCTCCATCAACAGTACATGGGACACTAGCAACATCTATGCCAACAACAGTGGTCGCCAGCGAGGAAGGAGAGGAAGAGGATGACGAGGCTTTGGATGTCTGGTTTCACGGGATGGGTACATAGGCACAGACCCCTTCGCCATCGCCAGGCATGACCAAGGAGCCAACTCATATCTCTATACAGGATACTACACAGCCGAGCACTCAGTAGAGTGCCTAGCCAAAGGTGAGTGTGCAGTCAGCCAACCAACCGACGATTGCACAGGAGAGTACACATTTGTCGCCAGGCACACAACCTCACTTGAGCATTCCACCAAGCACATAGTCGAGCACACAGCTAGGTGGGCAACGAGAGGGCACTTTATTTGGCCAAGTAGTGGTAGTTGCCTCACAATCACCCCCAGAGCATTACCATGTGGTGACACGGGTAGTGGTATGGACGAATCCTCCATCAAGCTGTGCAGTTGCTTCACCCTCACAGTCGAGGCAGCGGAGACGAGGGCAGTCTGGAGAGGAAGCGTCGAGTGGGGATGAGTCGGTAGGACCGATATGGATGACACCAGTGGATCCTCACGACCCTCTCGGCACCCTACATAGGTACATTGCAGAGTTGAGTGCCATGGGTAGACATATGCAGGAGATTGGGGAAGTGAGTTAGCAGCTCATCACAAGACTCAATCCCCTGGTAGCAAAGGAGGCGGAATACATTTTGGCGTTCATGCAATAGGGATGTGAAAGAGAATTCTTCCAATGCTTCACAACAAAGGGTTGGCCAAATGTGTTGACAACAGAGATGCTAGATGAGATGACGGCTGCTTGGCAGCCAAGCCGTCCGGCCGTAGCAGGAAGGAATGGCAGGGTTCTCACGACGCTGCATGGTATGGAGCGATGCTATCGAGATGTCTATTTATGGTTGCGCCACCAGTTGCTACTCATAAATGAGACAGAAGGTGAACAAGACAAGGCCTTGGCGCAAGCAGCCCAGAGTCGTACGGAGCTTGTGGAGAAGATCTGCAAGTGATAGGAGTAGCTGGCCCAAGTGATGGTAGGACGGGCATGGGTGTTGGTAGCAAAGGAGGAAGCGTTGGGAGAGAAGGACAAGCAGTTGGCCGAGAGGGATACTCAGATAGAGGAGGTATGACAATTTGCAGGGGAGAGGGATATCCAGTTAACTAAGAAGGACAAGGACTTGGTGGGTATGAAAGAGGAGTTGGTAGCTGCCCAAGGCAAACTCACCGAGGTAGTGAAGATGGTAAAGTTGGCTCGAGAATGGCAGAAGGCGGCCACCCAGAAACTCCAATGCCTTCAACAGCAATCGACAACAACTCCATCTTCGTCCGTACATCTAGGGGCACACTCTCTCCCTCCCTCCTGTTAATTCCCTTTTTTGTATCCAGTTTTTCATGTTCAATCGTCTGGAAGACGACTACTTTATGGGGGGGATGATGTAGCCATCCGAAATGCACTTAGTCGGCCGTTAGTAGAAATAAGACTTAGTTATTTGATATTTAACTATGTTCCACGCCCTGTCGGGGACGGGGATGGGGGGACGGCAGGGGACGCATTTCCGGGACGTTTCCTAAGGGGCAATTTTTAGGGGACGGGAGGGGATGGCAACATACAAAATACATATATATATATATGATTTTTTCAAAATTTATTAATATATTAGAGAGAGAGGGAAAGAGAGATAGATATGTCAATACATTAATAATTAATAACAACAATATCAATATGTAAGTAAATAGCGAGAGTAGTACTATAACAGCATAAGAAATGTCATTAAAGCATTATAAAATTTATCACAGCAGTATCAAACATCAATAAAACCATGGTCTATCAATATCCAAATGTCTCAAACATGTATCCAGAAGTCTCAAAGTTCAAACATGAAAATCAAAATATTAAATACAACAGTCTATGAAATTAAGCCTCATTTGGGCTATGAATAACCAAAGACTCAGAACTATTTGAGTCACTATCATCCTCTGGCAAGAGTGGATCATCCAATGGTAGCCCGACCAATCCTGATTGCGTCTCCTCCTCATCAATTTGCCTAACATCCTCAGGATCAACATCCCATCGTGCTGCTGGAGTTTGTAGATACTCAGTAGTCTGTCAGTCTTGAAGTCTCAAGGCACTGTGAACTGCAACTAATTTCTCAGCTCGTTTTGAAGTAAGCCTATTTCTCTTAATGGAGTGGATGAAGCCATAGGTGGACCAATTCCTCTCTGCAGCAGAGGAACTAGCAATCTGTGAGAGCAAACGAATGGCAAGTTGTTTCAAATCCGGTGTGTCCTTCCCATGGAATTTCCACCATCCAATGGGGTTGTTCTGTGCAATGGTGGCCCTATCCGTCCTAGCCTCTGGTTTGCTGAATGTAGGACCCTGAAGATCAGAAAACATAAGCCACTGCTCTCTAAGAATGGTTGCCTCCTCGCTGGTATACATTTTACGAAGGGTTGCTGTAAGCCCCTCTATCACCTCGTCATCCTCAGAAGGAAGCATTCGTCCAGGTCTAGGTACATACCACTTCGGATTAAGAGCATAGGCAAGCATATGAAGAGGGGTATTCATTGTGTTCCACCTCTTTGTCACAATAGGCCTAATATGGTCCTCATAAAAACTCATCTCAGGATCATTTTTACGAATAGCTTGCTTCATTTGGTCAAGCATGCTATCAAAAGTCTCATATATCTCTCCCAAGCTAGGAGAGTCTGTATCTGCATACCGGATTACCGCAACAGCTGGTGATATGAAAGAGCAAATATACCTACAAAAAAACAAATTAAAAATTAGAACTTTTAAAATACAAAGACTAAAGTAAGACAAAGTGTAAGTGTAACAAATTCAAAAACAATTTAAATTTTCAGATTTCTTACTTGATATTGGCCCACCAAGTTTCATTAAGTACTCTATCTCTCACTTCCTTGCCTTCACTTGTCTTCGATAGAGTCCACCTTTTCCATTCTGCACAAACAACCATGGCTTGTAGAGCATCTTGGACCTCCAACATCCTCTCCAACAAAATATAGTAGCTAGCATATCTAGTCTCAACTGGTTTGAGGAATTCTTTCTTTGAATAAGATCGGAATAGTGCAAGTGAAGTTTGATGGTTACATACAAACATTTGTATGTTTCTAGCCTCTGAAACTGCTGCCTTCACCCAATCTATTTTGCTAATGTCTTTCAAAGCATTATTCAAAGCATGTACGCAACATGGAGTCCAAAAAATATGTTTGTAAGCACTCTCAATCATCAAACCAGCTAGCTTACAAACACGAGCTGAATCTGTCACAACCTGCACAACATTAGAAGGCCCAACCTCCTCTATGGCCTCCCTCAAAATGCCAAACTGAAAATCAGCATCCTTAAGCTTCCCAGAACAATCAATAGCTCGAAGAAAGTATGAACCAGCAGGGCATGTAACAATAACATTAATAAGTGGCCTATGTCGAATATCACTCCACCCATCCATGACAATGGAACAGCCAGTCCTAATCCATGTTTGCCTCATCTCCTCCATCATCATGGTAGCTTTTGAATATTGTTTGTCAAGGAGGGAGGTACGCAATCTATGTTCTCCAGGGGGGGCATAAGAGGATCCAACTGCCAATATTTCTCTCACCATTGTTTTGTAATAAGGTGACCTTGCCAAATGAAATGGAATAGCATGTGCATAAAAGAATTTGGCCACTGCATCATCAGCTTGCTCACGTTTTTGCACATTCATTAACCCCATGACTGAAGCTTTCTCACTTGCTTTCCTCTTCCCTCTATCACAACTCTCTCCAACTGATACATTGGAAGAGGCTTGCAAATCAGCTAATGACCGTTTTCTGTTTTGAATGGTAATCATTTGTGCCTCACTTACTCCAGCCAACTTTGCAAATAGAAGTTGTTGCTCCAATGTTATTGTTGTACAAACTCTAACACCCTTTCCACAGTCACCCACTAGATGGCCTCTAATCCTTGTATAGCTCCCATGGTATTCAGTTTTACAAACATGACAAAACCATTTCCTGCTGCCCCCTGAATTTTTCTTCTTGTTGGTGGTCACATCTGTGGCAAACTGACGCAATGGTTTCTGCTTGTTGAAAGGGCCTTTTGCAAACCTTTGAAGAGTGGGTATAGGGCATGCAAAATGGTCTGAAGAAGCATGGGTTGGAACTTCATAGGTAGAAGAAGGGTTTTCTGCTGGCATTTCTATAGCTTCATTTTCACTATCACTAATCTCAGTCTCATGGTCACTACCACTATTGCTATTGCTGCTCATTTTGGATGCTTTTTTTTTGTTGAAAGCCTGAAAATTAGTAAAACTAAATATTAAAATAATAAATTATTAAAGCTTAAAACTTTAAAATTTTAAATGCTTGCATTCTTTGTTATTTTGAGCATAAAATTAAAAAAGCCCTATGGCTATTTTTTAATCTTATGCTCAGAATAACAGAGAATGCAATTTTTAAAATATGAATTTTAAAAATTGCATTCTCTGTTATTCTAAGCATAAAATTAAAAAATAGCCATAGGGCTTTTTTAATTTTATGCTCAGAAATTCAGAATAGAATAAGAGTTCAAAACTTTAATAAGTAATAATTTCATTTAAAAAAAATTTAAAAACTAAAAAGAGATTAAAAATTTAAAAATTAAAAATGAAAAACAAAACAAAATATGAAAATAATTAATTTTAAAGCTAAACTACCTGTATTGCAACTGCAAAAGGTTGCTGGAGATGACTGCGTCGCTCCCAGTCTGAGTATCCAAACGAAAATATAATAAAATCTCTCAAAATTGTGCCCTAGCCGTCGCCAGATTTTTTATTTCTTCAACCGCCGTCGCCAGATTTCACTTAAGTCACTCGCGCAGATGAGATGCTTGCGTGGCTGGAAGGATGCGTGGATGAAAGGCGCCAGATTTTAGGGTTGCAAATGGTCATCGGCTCCCTCAAGGCTCAGACTTTGCTTCGTCGCTGTGAATGAATGCCCGATAAAATGTTGCCGTGAAAAGAGAGTTCGATTCAATAAAAAATTTAATATTTTTAATGTTTTGAAACTTCAGCCGAAACAAATAAAACATTTACATTTTGGTGGGCCCTGCGCACAGTGAAAAAACCTTTAAAAAATCATTTTTTTATTGTTTTTTAACGTTTTTCAACTTTGGCCCGCGGGGGACGGCTAGGCGTCCCCGGTACGGATTGGGGACGGCTAGGTGTCCCCAATCCATTTCGGGGACGGGGGAACGTTCCCAATGTTTAGGAAACGTTTCCTAGCATTTCCGAAGGTTTTGCAATTTTTGGGGACGGCAGGGGGACATCCCCTTTGCGTCCCCCCGTCCCCGGGACGGCAGGGGACGAGGACAAGGGGTTTTGGAGCAGGGGACGCATCCCCGTGTAACACAGATATTTAATGTAATTGTTTTGTTGTACTAGTTAGTGGTTCGGAAATTAGTTCCTGAGAGAATAATTAATGTAATGAAATGACGTGACGGTTGGTCCTTCAACCACCGTCCACACACTATATGTATTGAGAGTCATGTAGTTAATGGACATGTTACTATTGTTGTGTGATGTCCCGATGCGGGCCCCTATTGACGTAGGTCTGTCCGAGTTAGTTACCGTTGCACCAAAAGCCCGGACTGGTAGTGATTGTTCATAATATACTTGTACTGGCATATGTTCAAGAAATAAAACAACTGTGATGATTTCATGCATTATATTCTAGTACGGTGTTATGTGTCGTAAGTTACTCTCGTTTACTCCTTGTGTATGTTGGAATTCATTCTGTGGGTAAACAAAATTTACTAGTAGGTGCTTCAATTTATTTTGACTCAATGATTAACCTATTCAATTTCATTGTGATTTGGTTTGTTTCCATGAGATTTATCTAGATTCTAGGGTACATATCCACTTAGATCCACGTCTTTTTTAGCTCAATTGTGCTGTAGAAATCAATAACTTTTAGAATTTTAATTGGTTTCACATACGTACCATTGATTACAATCCTATTATATAATAAATTTTTTATATGTCGTAACAATTGGCTCAAAGCAAATGTCACTATAGTACCTCTATTACAAATTTACAATGTTTTGTTACTGGCCTTTGTCAAAAACTGAAAATCCCACTCCTAGGTCTCTTAAAGATGAGAAAAAGTTTGCTTTATTTTGGGTGCCCTTTTTTGTTTTTTTCCTTCACTGATCAGATCATTGTGATTAATCATGCTGGATAAAACTTGGTCAGGATGATTGTCCAATGTTGTAGAGTAGTGAATCTTCCTCGCTGAAGGTAAAGCATGTTAATGGTCAAGAAGATACACATGTGCAAAATGTTTCCTATGAGTGAACCATAGTTCTCTTCAATTAAATCGGTGCTAAAGAAGATCATTAATGATAAAATTGGTTATATCATAGCCAACGAAATTTAATTCTTACTTTACTTATCTTTTCCTTTAGGTACATGGACATGGAAAGGGGGTTTTCCATTTAAAATTTTTGTTATCTTGAATTGTTTTTGAATTTTCCCAAGGTAGTCTAAGTTGTTTTCTTGTATATAGTTCAATATTAAAAGAATATGTATTAACATTGCTAATTTCTTTATTATGCAGTATTGCAATGAGTATTATGTTCCCATTGAACATTTAGAACATTATAAGGAAGTCACTCCCAAAGATATCATTTGTGCACAGGTTTATATCTGTTTCTGTCCATGTTTCCTATGAAGTTGTTTTAACTCATTATGTGTTTCATTGGGTAAACTATAGGAAATAATCTAAAAATTCTGTATTTTCTAACATTTGAAAAATCACCTGGAATGTGTTAGACAAATTCTGGAACAAACCTTAAGGAAGAAGACATTGCGGTCAGCAATGTTAAGATTGACCTAAGTAAGGGAAGAGAGGATCCCATCGAGAGGTAAATACCAATCAATTTTAGATTATATGGACAAGAAATTCATATAGCAGGATAGATCATACTATTATAGAAGTTTACGGTCTTATTTAATTTGTCTATTTGCTATTTTTAGCTCATACATGTACAGAAACTAACTACTATATTAACAATTTTGAATTGCAGCGTGCACTTCTTTGAGGTACTACTATTTTCCATATGGCCAATGCACAAAGCAGTCTATTGATGAATTTGTAGCTTACTTTAGTTCTTTGTATTGCCAGTGTAATTTTCTTACAATTTGTAAAGTATGTGATTAAATATTTTAGAAATCATATAAGTTGTTCTTTACTATTAAGAATTTTGGAAATTAGATTAATATCAGTGGCTTCTATTAGCTTATATATATGTGTTAGCATATTAATTTTTTTGAGATGGATGAAGGGCTGTTGAATAAGGAGGAAAATACTCATATACTAGACACAAGCATAATTGTAAAAGTATGTAAAATGTTCTCTAATGGAGACAAAAGTACACAAACATTTTAAGGTCAAAGTTGTTTACTCGTTCCTATTGCCTTGCAAGAAGACATTAGTTGCATAAGTGATGATGATGGTTCAAGATTTTTTCTCTTCATTTGAGACTATTTGAAACTTGCAAGTACCTTCTAATTACAAGACAAAAGAATTCCAATCTACTCAAGTTTCTCAATTCATATTTTCTTGGAGATGGAGTTTCTAATGTAAGAGGTTGAAGCTTTTCATCAGAGTCTTAACAAAATAATTCCAATCTACTCAACTTTCTCAATTCATATCTTCTTGGAGATGGAATTTCTAATGTGAGAGGTTGAAGATTTTCATCAGAATCTTAACAAGGTATCACATCCAGATGACAAATAATGATCCTGTCTTGGAGGTTGAATGAACTCTAGGCCTAGTACCTATGATGCATGACAAAGAGGAGGAATGTTGTAATGTCCCCTTGTAAAAACCCCTCTAGTTTTGTTCAATATTTTTCACGATATTCTCAGTTTGACATATTGTCATTTTGTCAAACAGTTTGCATATTGATTGGGCTGAGTGTTTCCATGGTTTGAAATTTACATAGCATAGATGTGAAACTCAACACACATCATCCTCATACAATGCATTAACTCATATTATAACATACAACAATATACCCTCAGCAAAATAAATTTCTGAGCATTAATAATGGCAGGAATACACTGTTCAGAACCGAATATTAATTAATGCTGCATTCAGTATCAGTTTGCATAGCCTAACATACTAGGTGACTTCCTGAGTTACTACAGAAGATAAAACAGCATTACATAATAGCACATTCAGTCTGAAACACAAAATGTTTGCACCACAATTTCTGACCTGAAAGTTATCACACCCAGGTTACATATATTTGCATTGAGTCGGCTTCCTAAAGGGCCCCCATGACTTGCTAAATGCTGCCACAAGCTATTGTATAGGTAGGCTGTAATGAACCGAACCAATTCTTTCAAACTTCGAGATGATCACAACAGCACCAAAGTACCCGTTAGGGTTAGCTCAAATCAAAACCAGCAATTGAAGGAAAGAGCCTCAACACCAAGAATGTGCTTTCTGACCCAAGCTAGGTAAGAAGCTACCATATGGCGGAGTATCACTAGTAAAGAATGCAGTACTGGAAAGTAAACTCAATGCCAAGCATGTGCACTCTTAACCCGAGGTGGGAAAGGCGCTACCATATGGCGGAGATTCTATTAACAATGATGCTATGCAAGTAAAACAATCTCAACGCCAAGCATGTGCATTCCTAACCCGAAGTGGGAAAGGCACTATCATATGGCAGAGAAACAGAAAGCAAATACAATGTAGACTGAGCAAGGGCTAGTCTCATCCACAACCGTGGGAATGAAAGTGATTAAATTGAAAGTAAACTAGGCGGCATAGCCATCCTCTTCCACTAAAGTGGGGATACAAAATGTAAAGTGCAGAAAGTAAAATAGCTGATCAGTACTACTGATTCAGCGTTACAATATGATGAACAATCTGCAAATACAATGAGATATAGATAACCAATGATCTCCAAAATGTTAGGAAATGAACTCCAAACAAGTACAAGCTATCCAACATGTGAAATATAGCAAAAGGGACTAAAATATCAGGTCTGATATAAAATTGCAGCAATCAGAAAATTCATACCAGCAAGCCCTAGAATCACCAAAATGCTCATAACTTCGTCAAAACACCTCCGAATGATGTGGAACTGAATGCAAATGAGAGCTAGGAGTTGAACAACCAAGACCAAGCCAAGAAACTCCTCCAAATAGCAGTGATTTATTTATGCACGCTTTCCAATGCAACCTCAAAGAAGGTACGACCTCCAGAAATTTTCTACTAGCAAGATAAAATCCAAGACACCTCTAAAAAATCTGAAAACTTGCAAGGAGGGGCGCCCAAGGTAGACTAAAGCATAGGGCCAATACCCAGAACCACCAAAAAATCGTGCATGGACTGATGAGCAGATTTCTATTTCAGCAAAACCCTAATCAGCAAATGCAAAAACTCACAAATCTCTAAAATCTTCAACCTTGATGCTCTGTCTGCTAGTCTGGATGAGAAGCAGTCTCTGAAAACTTAGCTAGGTGCTATCTTTCAAGCACGAAACCAAGAGAAGGAACTAGGAGGCATGCATTCCTCGAAGTAAGCTCTAAAAGCATTTCAGTAGCATAACAATATGATAAGCAACAATAGATAATCCAATTGAAGGCCAAGTCTCTTATTTATAACTTTTTTTGTCTCCAAATTCAAATCTTCTTTTCCCTCCAATTAGGGTGCCTAAATGAAATTCACTTTTCACCTTTTCTCCAAATTTCATTTGCATTTCATTTCCAACCCATATGTGGAAATATAATTTAATAAAATGCAAATATATCACCAAAAGGCATCCAAGATAGACTTAAGTGAAATATTCTATAACTTGCAAATATTTCACTAAAAGATTTAAGTGAAATATTTAATTAAACTCAAATGTCTCCAAGCTAGGCGTCCCCTTTTGCCTTAGCACATATTTCACTTAAATATTAATTCATCAAATAAGGCCTCCAAAAATGTTTAATTAATAAACATTATAAAAATCACTTATCTCTCCAAATCGTCCTCCATGCCTTAGCCAAATATTTTTCACTTAAAACATTATTTTTCATCAAATATCAAACTTGCCAAAATAATCACCTCAAATGTTGGAGACCACTACTCAAGCTGACCTGCCAGAAATAGCCATTGCACTGAACTGCTGAACTGCTGCTAAAAATAGCACTGCCAGAAATAGTACTTACTAAAAATAGCAAGTTCGGAAAAGTCATCTGATCATCGCAACTTACTAAAAATAGTAAGTCCGGAAAAGTCATCTGATTCAGTTGCATGTCACACCATCGCGAAGCTCTCTGAAAACCCAGAAGGAATCCAGAAGCCAAACTGGAAAACTCCAACATGCAAGCCTCCAAAAAGCAGCCGAGAACGCAAGTCAATATCCTGTCATGCATGTTACCTCATTGCGAAGCTCTCCAAAAACCTAGAAAGCTTCACCGGACATGCGTAAGAAACTCTCGCATGCAAGACCTCAAAACCTCCTCTGAAAGTGGAAACCCTAATTTTCATTTTTGCTTTAGCCTACGAGTTTCCAGAAATAGGCTAAATCCAAACGAAGAGTGTAGGGCTAAATTGGGGACATTACATAGGCGCTGAGAATAGGTTGTTGTTCACCTACAGGAATCTCGCCCAGCAGGTAACTCAACCTCACCACAGTAGTTATTAGTAGTAAGAATGGATGGCGATAGGTGTGTTTGTCAACTGCAACTCCTTCCAGCTAACCATGGCCTTTGCTAAGGCTCACGTACCAAGAAAATGACTGAGACACCTTTTTGCAGGTGTAAGGACCATGCAGGGGTTTTAGGTAGTTATAAGTTCAGGAACTTCCAAGCCTAGCTCAGGCATGGATATTTATATGTATGTGCCCAGCTTCAGTCTCTAATGTGCAGCACCAATATTAATAGAATGGAGTGCTACGACCAACTCAATCTCTTCAAAAAATGGCGGCCATTTCTGATATGAAAATGCTCCCAAACTGAAAGATAATAACAGCCTCAAATATGCCTGAATGTAAAACTCTCCAAACCCCCAAATGCAGAAATGTCAATCGTTATCCTCCAAATTTATCTTTGATAATTTGTCTTACCTGGCAAGACTCACAAATTATCTCAATCGTTCAATCCAGTCGTTGAAGCACAAATGTGAATCTTGTCTGAGTTCGCTTCAATCCAACTAGGGTGGAATCTTTCACCACCGAAACTAGATACCAATAGGAATACCACCTAGGGTTTCAAACTCCGAAGAGCTCCACCTGAAAACCAAACCAAAATAATAATCTCACATCATGAGAAATGAGCTCTCACGTCCTTTTTATTACACCTTTTTAATTTTCCTGACAAAACACCTTTTAATTAAGTGACATTAAAATACTTTATAATATCTCCCCAGTGTCACTTTATAATAATACTTTAATTTAATTATTTAATATTACCTTTTTTAATAAGATTTTGCAAGGCAATATCAAATAATTAGATTAATTAATTAATTTAGCTTCCATGACGGCTAGTTGGAAAACAGGGACATTATAGTCCTCCCTTCCTAGAGATTGCTTGTCCCCAAACAATCCACACCTGTACACCAAGGCCAAATACTCGGATCCCAGATAAACTTGTAGAATGCTCCACCAACATTCTATTGTGCCAACCAGATACCATTGATACCAGAATACTCAACAGCTTTGTCAATCCCTATAGAAGGAAGCCGTCTACCAGTCATAAAAATTCTTGGATCCCATAGTCAAATTGGAAGTCCATGTAATGTCCCTAAAATTTGGATGAAGTGACTTAATTATTTAATATTGCCTAAGTCTTAAATTGTTTTTTTTAAAAGGGGGATATTAAATAATTAATAAATCAAGTTATAAGTGACCTCTTGAAATAATATTAAAGGGGAACATTATAAGTCACTTATTTGTTGTTTGTAAAGTGACTTGAGGAAATATTTAAAATATGACATTAAAAAAACACTTTATCAATTTGAATGGAAAAGATTAAAAGGAGAAAAGAAGTCTCTTGTCGGGCCTTTTGGAAATATATTGAAAAAAACTCATTTTCGAATTACTCTTGAAATGAATATTTTCTCATGGTAGTATTGTCACGCTTCTGGTCATGGGTTTTGGAAACCCTAAGCCTCGTTTCGGTTGTGGAAGATCAACCCTAGCAGGGATTCGTGATGTTTCTTGAATGGCATGTTGTGAAGTCGAGTTTGAAGCAAGTTTTTGGAGAAGGGAAACAAGTCACATTTTGATTTTTGTGATTTTTGATTTGTGGGTTTCTGCACCTTCCTAGAGTTGTGTTTGAGCTCTCATTTTCAGTCATTAAACTCCATGCATGAGTCGTTTTTGAGAAGAAACTGGGTAGATAATAGAAGATGCGAATTTCTGAGTTTGTGAGACTTCTGGAAGATCTTTGGATTGGGATGTTTTTTCTGGGAGGTCTGAAAAACGTGTATATCTCTGATTTATGGTTAGGCGCGCCCTTGGAAAGAAGAATCAAATGCTAATGAGCAGATTACAGTCGCTGTTATCTCATTCTGGGTTTCTATGAGTTTATTTTCTCTTGTCTGGTTGTGGCCAATGCATGGTTCCAGGTTTGAGTACTTCTATATCATTTTTCCTATTGGATTTGTGACTGTAGTTGTATTTTCTCATTTTAGAGAAGGGTCTTTGGTTGAGAGTTGAGACTGGGTCTGGTATGTGTAATCTTAAACACTGTAAATTCAGGAAATTGATCATAAAGCTGTTGTTACAGACAATGCACTATTTCTGCTCCACACTGGCATACCTTATTGAGTCTTGGGTGTTGAATAATCTCTTCGTTGCTGTGAGACCTATGTGCTAAGAGTTTCTCTCAGTCTCTTGTTAGTTCCGTGTCTTGAGGTAGCGTTGTATGAGTTTAGTGAAGTTGATATGCAAACTGAAAATTGAAATTCTGAGAATGTATGGTTAACACCTTTCAATAAGCAGTGTCCTTAAGAGTAATATAACATAGTTGCAAACCATTCACTCTACTGTCTTGATTACTTGAAACAATATTGTAAGAGGAGTACAATTTCATGTGGAGGCTTATTAGAGTTTGGAAAAACTTGGGTTGTATCCGGAGAGTTAACTTGCTGCTGTAGTTACTTTTCTGAGTGCTCAGAATTATATTTATGCTCATTATAATTGCTTAGAATGCATGAGTAATGGTCTGCTGATCTATTCCTATGTGTGGTATATTGTAAAACCTAATGGTGCATATTGAAGTGAAGTTGTAAATTGTTCCAAAACTGTTTCTTTAATTATTTTGGTCACTGTTGATTGATATTTGCAAAGTCATAGAACATTTGTCAAACTGAAAATCAAAAATCTTTACACCATCCAGAAAGGGAACATCTCAGTCCATCATACGCAACACCTACTGACTTCCGATGTGCCACTCTGATAACCATTGGAATCCAAATGAGCCAAGTCTCATATTTCGGTTTTTGGAAGCAACTATCTGGAGAAAGCAAAGTAGGAGATTTGCAAAATTTGGATTCATCTTCTGAAGATTGACGTGCATCGTACCAAAGTGAACTAGGCAACCCTATATCCAACCCACCTTTATGTGTCATCAGAGACATGGTCAAATCATGCGTATGTAGGCTGAAAGAAAACTGATGAAGACACCTCACCATGCAATCAAGGTGAAATTCACTTGCTTACTTCAATGGAATATAAGAATAGTCGCATGGATTCCATGCTTCACTGCCACCACCAAAAGATGACTCACAACTTAGATCATGATGGACAAACCTTGCAACAACTCCATAAACCGTCTTTGCAATCCTGATGGCAAGGTCTCTATCTGAAAGCAAATGGAGATAATTTGATTTTATTACCTGTAAAGCATGCTTGATACTCCACAAGCTTGGGATAGAAGCTCCAACGATACCCCTTTCTGCCTTCCTTCAAATTCTACTGACCAAAGGAGGTATTCGATGAACTTGTGAGTGCTATCTAAGCGAGTTAAGGTTTGAACAACCTTCTATTCAGTAACCTTTAGCTGATTCTTCCATTCATGTTGTTGGCGTTACAATTCACACCTTTGGAGTGCATATTGGCAACAGACAACTCTGCACAGTGTGTAATGTCCCCATTTTGGCCATATGCTCTTCTTTGACTGATAGCCTATTTTCGGAAATCCGTAGGTTGATTAGAAGTGGAATTAGGGTTTCCTTTGCTTGGAGGTTTTGTGGCATTTCTTGGTATTTACTATTTTTAGTAAATAGTATGTTTGGCAATGGTCTTGTTGGCAGTACTTCAGTTGTTCTTTCTTGTTGGAGTAGTTGGTATTTTTGGTATAGCTTCCAAAATGCAGTTTTGATGGCAATTATTTAATACAAAGCAATTAATGTTATGTTTCTTTGTTGACCCCCTTGGCCTAGGATGATAACTTCAAGTTGTGTTTAAAAGGTGGACTTGAAGGGGGATGCCCTCATAAAGGAAAAAATAAATATTTAATGAAGTTTTAATTGCCATGAAGTGGACGCCATCTTGAGGAGGAATTAATAACTTATAGAAATTTGAAAAGTTTCAAATGCGACTTTTGGCATACCATGAAGGGAAATTGAAGAGTCATCTCATTATCTTTAAATATGAAGTTTTACTCCAACATTTGGTATCCATTGTTAATTGCTAAAGTTATGCTGTCAAAATGACATTGTGATCATTTCTTTGAGGGATGCTTACCTCCTAGATTCCAATCAATTTTGTGTTTGAAAGACCACCTAATTGGTTTTATTGCTGCTTCTCATCCAGACTAGCAGATTGAGCCTATTGTTGAAGAATTTTTGAGTTGCTGGTTCATCTACAGCTGAAAGTGAATTTTGTATAGAGCTTTGTGAGTAAATTTTATTTCATTCTGAGCATTTGTGCTACGTGATTGTTGACATTGGGTGACTCTTCTCATAGAAGATGAGATTTAAATTCAAAGAACCTGATTTTTAAGAGCAAAATCGCCCTTCCAGCCAGGCCATACATTCTCAAAGCAAATTGGGATTCGTTCCAAATAAATGAGGAGGATTTGATACTGTTTTCTGACTTGTTCTTGGGCGCCATACTCCTAGAGAGCCTTTGCAAAAGGTTTCAGTCAATTTAAAGGTATATTACTGAAGTTATGAGCATTTCATGGTGTTTTTTGTTTGCCTGATCAAATTTCTAGAATTCAGATTTTTATATCAGATTGCATTAGTTTTCTGTTATTGGCCTTTACTTCATCATTTGAGGGATAAACTTTAGAAATATTAAAATATTTCATTCATGAGAAAATACCCCTCAAAGTCCCCTTCATTAAAACAACTGTTAAGTTATAACACTAGGCCAAGGGGTGTTTTTAAAAATAAAACATTTTGACTTAAAATAACTTATATCTTCGAAATGAACCCCTTAAGCCAAAAATGAGAATTACCCAATGAATTGCCAGAAGAGGAAAGTTGACTTAATTGATGCCGACTGGACCCCTGCTAAAATTAGAATTTACTAAAAATAGTAAATTCCTGAAGATGCTTAGAATGCCAAGAAAAACATACCACTGCGAAGCCCTCTGAAAACCCAGAAGGAATCCAGAATCCAAACACCCAAACTCCAACAAGCAAAACCCTGAATCTTCAAGAGAACCCATCAAACAGCCGGAAACCCTAATTCTGCCACTGACTAGCCGACAACACACTGGGAATAGGCTACCAATCACTGAAAAGTGAAGAGCTAAAAACGGGGACATTACAGTCCGCCCTTCCCAAAATTGCTTGTCCTCAAGCAATACCATCATAATTCCAGAAAAATTAGGACTGATCCATACCAAAACAAGTATGATCCCAGGTTCCCAAATCCATCTCAGGAAGGACCCACCATGCCACTGCTGCACCACTCTGATCACATCAATGAAAACATCATGCCAAATATTCCGAGCCAATTTTTTGTTTTCACAATGATTTCCAATTACAAACAGTGCACCCGTAAGGTTAGATGGATAAACCAAAACGCAAGGAAACAACTCTAACCAGAATGGCGCCGATGATGGCGAGCATTGGTCAGAGGATCTTCTACTCTAAATACAGAAAGGAACTCAACGTCAAGTATGTGCTACCCAATCCAATGCGGAGTGAGGGGCGACCATATGACGGAGTGATTACAGAAAGCAAAGCTTGAAATGAAAATGCTGAAAGCTGAAACTACTCAACACCCAGAATGTGCTTGCTCACCCAAAATGGGAAGTAGCTACCATAGGGCGGAGTTATAATTAATTCACTAGTATAGATAGCAAGAACGTGAATTACAATTAATGACAAAGCAATATTAAAGGATACTGGTCAGTACTACTGCCAGT
Organism: Sequoia sempervirens; assembly: GCA_007258455.2. Lineage (NCBI taxonomy): Eukaryota > Viridiplantae > Streptophyta > Pinopsida > Cupressales > Cupressaceae > Sequoia > Sequoia sempervirens. Next base: position 108,935 of record VDFB02188606.1, read on the forward strand.
TTACAATAAATAACTATTGCCTGCAATGTCAATATATTAAACTCTTTCCAGATAGAGTACTCAACATTATTTCTGTTACAAGCTCAAAGGAAACCACAAAGCCAATTACAAATCAGAATGATGCAGATTTCTGTATACTGTTCTTGACAGATCTGTACTTTTAAATCTCTTAATCAGCAACATAAGAATTCACTAAATGACTCATAACTCCCTCGATGCTTACCCAAATGGCCTATTCTTAGATGCAAAATGCTGAGGATGAGGAGGCGCCTAGACTAAATGCCAGAAACAGCTTGAAAAGCTAATATTTAATTTACACGGAAATCAATGCAACATGTAAATGGTACGGCATGCTGGAAAGTTTGACCCTTTCTTAAAAATTCAATACTTAACAATAAAATCTGAGATTTGAACTAAAGGTTCGCCTCTCCTAAACAATGAGGAATGACAAATACCCAAAACTATCTTTTTTGTCTTTTTTGAGATATGAGTAAAAATGAAATCTGCTGTCTAGAAACAATGCAAAAAGCTGAAAACTACAAAATACCACTTCGACTCTAACTATGCAATGAGCTGAGAACAACACAAACTAAATGCAACTCACAGTACAAGGATTCACCACTAGATGTTGTCTTCCAAACACGAAGTGATGCCCAAGCTAGGAGGCCTTCATTCCTCGAAGCAGTCCCAGAGCCTATCCGGCAGCATAACAGTATAGTCGTCCAAAAAATCCTCAAATGATGCTCAAGACTCCTTTTTATAAATCTTCAGTTGACTTCTCAAAACCCTAAAATCCACTTTTAGGTCAGAAACCCTAATCTCCTCAAGATGGCCTACTTCTCCTTTATGGCTTAAGATTTGATATTTTAAATAAATATCATGCTTTGATAATTTCGCCCTTCATATCCTTGCTTTGATTTTGCAATAATTAAAATATTCTTTTAATGAGGGCGCCACCCTCAAAGACCCCTTTTTAAAACATCTTTAAGTCATTAATCTAGGCCCATGGTCAACGTTAAAATATAATATTTAAACGTGACTTTTTAATTAAATGACTTAGCTTATCCCTCCGGAGGTGCCCTGAAGCCAATACTGAGCCAAACATCTGACCAAACTGAAGCAGGAAGTCAACCGAGCTGAACTCATCTGGAAAGCTGCCAAAAATAGAATTTACTAAAAATAGTAAATTCCAAAAAAGTGCTCTGATTGCCGAGATGAACATACCATTGCGAAGCCCTCTGAAAACCCAAAAGGAATCCGCCATTGAATCCACCATCTCTGAGCAAAGACCTCCTCAAAATTAGGAAACCCTAATTCATCCTCCGACTAGCCTTCGGGTTTCCCAAAGAAAGGCCAACGGTCACTGAAAATGTCAGGTTTGAGAAGGGGACATTACAGTCCGCCCTCCCCAAGATTGCTTGTCCTCAAGCAATCGCAAACTAGGATGCTGCAATATCTCATCACTTTCCCAAGTTGCATCCTCCATAGGCAGGTTCTTCCACTTAACCAAACATTCTCTGATAGTTCTATTCCTCAAAGAACGTTCTCTGACATCAAGTATCTCCTCTGGAACTAGAACCAACTGTCCCTCTTCATCCAACGGTGGCAACTGTGAAGAAGCAACCACATTGTGTCCAAGTGCCTTCTTGAGGTGAGACACGTGGAAGACGTTATGCACTCTACTATCTGAAGGTAGCTCTAATTCATAAGCTACTGCCCCAACTTTTCTGATGACCCTAAATGGCCCATAGAAGCGAGGTTTGAGCTTCTCAGCTCCACTCTTCTTGAGAGTAGACTGTCTATAAGGTTGTAAACGGAGATAGACCATATCCCCAACCTCAAAAGAACGCTCTACACGCCTCTGATCAGCATACAACTTCTGCTGATTTTGTGCAATCTGCAAATTATCCTTCAAGGATCTCATTATGTCTTGACTATGCTGCAACAAATCCTTGGCTAATGGTGCTTTGCTGTCACTAAACACCAAATCTGCAAAACTGGGTGCTTCATACCCATAAAGTGCCAAGAAAGGAGATATCTTAATTGACATATGAAAAGTAGAGTTGTAGCAGTACTCGCCTATATGCAGCCACTTAACCCAAGCTTTGCTTCTGACATAATTTCTCAAGTAGCCTTCCAAACTTAATTTGTTCATCACTTCCGCTTGCCCATCGCTTTCAGTGATAATTTTGCTTGAGTGAGCGTACGCATCTACCATTCTGAAAACTTCAAAGGTACTTAGGAACTTGCTGTCCCATTACTTACAATATTCTTGGCAACCTATGCAGCGAAATATTCTCTCGAAACAAATCTGCAATTAGCTGCAGAAAAGTGCTGGTAATGGTAAAGAAATGAGCAAACTTGGTTAATCTGTCAACTACCACGTAAATGCAATCCTTCCCTTGGGCCTTGGGCAACCCAATGATGAAATCCATTGAAATGCTTTCCCATTTTTGATTGGGAATTGGAAGTGGTTGCAGCAAACCGGCTGGTAATGTATGCTCATTTTTATTCGCTTGACAAACAGGACATTCCTGAATGTAGCGTTGAACCTCTCTCTTCAAACCTTTCCAAGAAAACCTTTCTCGGATCTGCCTATAGGTCTTGAAAAAACCTTGGTGACCAGCAACCAGAATGTCATGAAAATTCAAAAGAATCTTCTTCTTGAGCTTAGAATCAGCTACCAGGAAGATTCTCCCCTTATACCGGATCAATCCCTCAACCACCTGGTACCTTTCATCATGGAAAGCACCTTCCAGAATGCTGGTTGCAAACTGATTTTTGGCATAATCAGCAAGCAACATGTCTCTCCAATCTGCAGTAAGCTCACACAATGAGCTAAGATGAGGCCTTCTGGAGAGAGCATCGGCCACGACATTATTTTTCCCTTTGACATATTCAATGTCAAAGTCGTAAGCTTGAAGCTTACTCACCCATTTCTGTTGCCTCTCATTTAGATCCTTCTGGTGCATAAAATGCTTGAGGCTATTGTGGTCAGTCTTAACCACGAATTTGTTCCCCACCAAGTACTGCCTGAACTTGGCTAATGCATGCATAATAGCAAGCATTTCTTTATCATAGATTGAGTATGTCCTCTCAACACCCCGTAACTTCCTGCTTTCAAACACGATAGGGTGTTTGTCTTGCATCAGGACAGCCCCCACTCCTTCACTTGATGCATCACATTGCAGCTCGAATGGCTTGGAGAAATCCGGGATAGCCAAGACTGGGCACGAACTCATGATCTTCTTGAATTTATCAAAAACAATTTGAGCCTTTTCTGACCAAGCAAAGGCTCCCTTTTTGGTGAGATCAGTAAGGGGAGCAGCATTCTGTGAATACCCCTTTACGAATCTCCGATAAAAACCACAAAGACCCAAAAAACCTTTCAACTGGGTCAAGCTCTCAGGAGGTGGCCAATCAACTACTGCTTTGATTTTTTCTGGATCCACCTTCACTCCCTCAGCACTGATTATGTGGCCAAGGTACAGTAACTCCACCATTCCAAATTCACATTTGGAAGCTTTTGCAAATAAGCTCTCAGATTCCATGATACTAAGCACTTCCTCCAAGTGCTTGAGGTGATCCTCCCAAGTCTTGCTGTAGATCAGAATGTCATCAAAAAATATCAGCACAAACCTTCGTAACTGATTCTGGAAGACACGGTTCATGCAAGACTGAAAGGTAGCCGGAGCGTTAGTCAACCCAAATGGCATGACTAAGAATTCAAAATGGCCATAGTGGCATCTGAAAGCTGTCTTTTCCACATCTGATCCCCTCATTCGTATCTGATGGTAACCCGACCTCAGATCAATCTTCGAAAAGAACTTAGCCCCATGTAGCTCATCAATGAGCTCATCTATCCTGGGAATGGGGTATCTATTTTTGATGGTGCTTTGGTTCAAAGCACGATAGTCCACGCACATGCGCATGGTACCATCCTTCTTTTTCACAAGAACCACTGCAGATGCAAAAGGGCTCTTGCTTGGGCGTATGAAACCCATCTCCAAAAGTTCCCGAATATTCTTCTCGATCTCATCCTTTTGCCTCTTCGGATACCGATATGGAGTTGTGATCACCGGTTTGGCTCCTTCCTTGAGCTCTATGATGTGTTCTGAACCCCGTTCAGGTGGTGGTCCAGGAGGCAAATCTGCAAAGACTTTGCTCTTCTTCGTGAGTAGTGACTGGATATCAGGAGGTTGGTCACGTTTAGTCTCAACAGGACTAGCAGGAAGTATCATGCATTCGGCAACCCACTCAGCTTGATCGTGACGGATCAGCTTTGCCATTCTTTTGAACGACACTACTCGAGGACCCCCATTGGACATGCCTCTCAAAACTATCCTCTTTCCATCCGATTGGAACTTCAACTCCATAGTCTGCAGATTCAAAGAGATCTCTCCAAGAGATCGCAGCCATTGGATGCCTAGAACGGCATCAGTATCCCCAATGTGAACTACATAGAAGTCATCCTTGACTTCGTAGTTGCCCAACTGCATGGTCATGTTAGATATTTTCTTGGTGCAAGTAATATGAAATCCATCGGCAACCATGACCTTGAATCCTTCGAACTCCTCTGTTTGTAGCCCCTTCTTGGCTACCACAACTTCGTCAATGAAGTTATGAGTTGCTCCAGTATCGATCAAAGCAACGATTCGCTGCCCTTTGACCATCCCACGAACCTTGAATGATTCGTTTCTTTGAAAACTAGAAAGTTGAGCTAAAACTCCACCACTTTCCTTCTCATCTCCGGATTCTTCTGGAGCTCTATTTTCTTCATTTTCTTCAAAATCAGATTGCTGGTCGGAAAAATCAGAACTACTTTCCCCAGCAGAATAGTACTCAATCTGATTGAACTTGACCCCTTTAGGACAAACATGGTCTTGAGACCATTTTTCCTGACACCGGAAACACAACCCTTTTCTTCTGAGTTCATTTAGGGTTTCTTGATCCAACCTGGTGACATGGGGATTGCGATTCTTGAACTCCTTGTTCTGAGGTCTCAAATGATTTTTATGCTGAGGCCTTTTTCCTTTATCCCTTTTCTGAAAAGGGGAGTTTGACTGAAATTTTGCTTTAGGAGCAGCCCACTCCATGTTTCTCGCCTTTTTCATGGCCTCTTGCAGGGTTGGTGGATCAAAGGCTTTAATCCAACCTTTGAGTGGTTCTGTCAAACCCTCACTGAAAAGAATCACCAACCTTCGCTCCGTGATTCCAGTCACCATGACTGAAAGTCTCTGAAACTCCGCAATGTAGGCATCCACTGTGCCATACTGTCTCAATTGAGCAAGCTCTCTGAAATGGATCTCAGGATCTTTTTTCTCAAACCTTTCGATGAGCCTAGTGGTGAACTCATCATAAGTTGTGATAGACCGATGACCCAGAGTAACGAGGCCATGGTACCACCACTCGTGCGCCACCCCATCAAGGTGTAGCGTAGCGAACTTGATCGCTTCTTCTTCCGCCATTGGTTTGAGAGCTAGATAGTTATCCAGCTTTTGAATCCAAGCTCGGGCTGAACTTGTATCACTCCCATCAAAATGAGGAAGTATAACTTTGTTGACAGCTTGGTACAAATCTCCTTGATTTGATGGTCTTCTTTGATCAAAGTTTCTTCCTTGCCCTTTTTTCTTCCTCTTATGATCCATGAAATCATTGAAGGACATGTCCATCCTGATGTCGGCAGGTAGAGAGTCATACTCTGTACGGCCAAGCCTCAACTGCTCCACGAATGAAGCATTCTCTTCAGGATCTGGCTGAGTGACTACAGGAGCCACAAAGGTGGGTTTGAATGGCCTGGTGGAAATGTAAGTGTTGTTTGACACCGTCCGAGCTGCATGCTCATCATGCTGGTTTGAAGCACTATGCTCCCCTCTATGCCCTGAGTTATTCTGTGGAGTGGGGTTCTGACCCACTTTCCCCATCATGAGAGATACCATGTCCATCAAGGCATCCATCTTTCTTTCAAATCTCTTTCCGGGACTCAAGGATCTTTCTCTTCCTTTCCCACTGTCATCTCTGTTGTTGGTAATCCTCTCGTTACCCCCAACTGATCTCTCACCTTCTGCCATGTCTGTTTCCTGAGAAGACTCCCAACGAGCCCTCAAGATTTCTGAAGCTGTCTGCCCCTCTAGAGGCTGATAAAGCTGGAACTGTTTTCCAACCTTCTTGTCTTCCCTAGCAATGTACCTCTTTTCTCTGTCACTCATAGACAGAATGAACACAGGATGGCAAGATCTTGGCTCTGATACCACTGAAATATTCCGAGCCAAATTTTTTTGATTTTTCACAATTTCAAATTACAAGCAGTGCACCCGTTAAGGTTAGATGGATAAACCAAAACGTGCAAGAAAGCAACTCTAACCAGAATGGCGCCGATGATGGCGAGCATTGGTCAGAGGATCTTCTACTCTAAATACAGAAAGGAACTCAACGTCAAGTATGTGCTACCCAATCCAATGCGGAGTGAGGGGCGACCATATGACGGAGTGATTACAGAAAGCAAAGCTTGAAATGAAAATGCTGAAAGCTGAAACTACTCAACACCCAGAATGTGCTTGCTCACCCAAAATGGGAAGTAGCTACCATAGGGCGGAGTTATAATTAATTCACTAGTATAGATAGCAAGAACGTGAATTACAATTAATGACAAAGCAATATTAAAGGATACTGGTCAGTACTACTGCCAGTTTACAATAAATAACTATTGCCTGCAATGTCAATATATTAAACTCTTTCCAGATAGAGTACTCAACATTATTTCTGTTACAAGCTCAAAGGAAACCACAAAGCCAATTACAAATCAGAATGATGCAGATTTCTGTATACTGTTCTTGACAGATCTGTACTTTTAAATCTCTTAATCAGCAACATAAGAATTCACTAAATGACTCATAACTCCCTCGATGCTTACCCAAATGGCCTATTCTTAGATGCAAAATGCTGAGGATGAGGAGGCGCCTAGACTAAATGCCAGAAACAGCTTGAAAAGCTAATATTTAATTTACACGGAAATCAATGCAACATGTAAATGGTACGGCATGCTGGAAAGTTTGACCCTTTCTTAAAAATTCAATACTTAACAATAAAATCTGAGATTTGAACTAAAGGTTCGCCTCTCCTAAACAATGAGGAATGACAAATACCCAGAACTATCTTTTTTGTCTTTTTTGAGATATGAGTAAAAATGAAATCTGCTGTCTAGAAACAATGCAAAAAGCTGAAAACTACAAAATACCACTTCGACTCTAACTATGCAATGAGCTGAGAACAACACAAACTAAATGCAACTCACAGTACAAGGATTCACCACTAGATGTTGTCTTCCAAACACGAAGTGATGCCCAAGCTAGGAGGCCTTCATTCCTCGAAGCAGTCCCAGAGCCAATCCGGCAGCATAACAGTATAGTCGTCCAAAAAATCCTCAAATGATGCTCAAGACTCCTTTTTATAAATCTTCAGTTGACTTCTCAAAACCCTAAAATCCACTTTTAGGTCAGAAACCCTAATCTCCTTAAGATGGCCTACTTCTCCTTTATGGCTTAAGATTTGATATTTTAAATAAATATCATGCTTTGATAATTTCGCCCTTCATATCCTTGCTTTGACTTTGCAATAATTAAAATATTCTTTTAATGAGGGCGCCACCCTCAAAGACCCCTTTTTAAAACATCTTTAAGTCATTAATCTAGGCCCATGGTCAACGTTAAAATATAATATTTAAACGTGACTTTTTAATTAAATGACTTAGCTTATCCCTCCGGAGGTGCCCTGAAGCCAATACTGAGCCAAACATCTGACCAAACTGAAGCAGGAAGTCAACCGAGCTGAACTCATCTGGAAAGCTGCCAAAAATAGAATTTACTAAATATAGTAAATTCCAAAAAAGTGCTCTGATTGCCGAGATGAACATACCATTGCGAAGCCCTTTGAAAACCCAGAAGGAATCCGCCATTGAATCCACCATCTCTGAGCAAAGACCTCCTCAAAATTAGGAAACCCTAATTCATCCTCCGACTAGCCTTCGGGTTTCCCAAAGAAAGGCCAACGGTCACTGAAAATGTCAGGTTTGAGAAGGGGACATTACAATGCCAATGCTGCACTAACCTCCCTTGTAACTCCAAAGTGTTACCATCCATGATACTCAAACTGAAAGATCTTAAAGGACTGAGATCAATATCGTGCAACATCTCATGTCCAAGATGCCCAGAGTCAACAGTAACAACCATACCACTGTCAACCACAATCCTAGGCAAGAAGAAAGATAGGTTACTCAACTCATAATTAACCTCCTCAGCATACCTCCACATGGTAATGAACGAAGCCCTGAAAGCAAATGTGACATCTTCAAATCTTCTTGCAAAGAGGAAAGCAATCCTTTGCAAGAGCTTGACAAGCTCATACTCATGTCTCCTCATGGAGCTACCATGTAACAGCTGAATTATACCGACACCACCATGAAGACTTCTAATCACTCTTACAGTACCAACTCCAAGAGTCTCAGAATGAAAAGCCAAAGCATGTGGAAGTTCGCTGTCCCGAACCAATATAGTAAAGAAACTATTAAAATTTGCTTCACAAACCTCCGTAAGGTGAACTCCGAGAATAGGATAGGTGTGAGGGAACAAATAACCACTGCTGTTCAAGGCTGAAGTCAGCGAAGTGCAATCTGATTTTAGTACTTCGCACAAGGAAAAACAGCAGCACCAAAGAAATTCCCAAGTGTAAGTGTATGAGATGAGCCTTGTGTTGCAGGATAACACCTCAAAATTGACAGAAAAACACACTAGAGTAGTCTTCAACTGAAAAATACCACCTCTTTGACAAGTAGTAACGGATAATCTCTCCCAAACGAGAGTAACTCCACAAGTAAGGTGGCTGATCTTCCTCCAACCAGCAAGCTCATGTCTCAAAATCTGCCCTTGTCTTGGCCGAAGATCAATACCAAGAGCAACCAACTGTTCATCTTTCCAACCCATACTCAAAATTTCTCTCCAGTCCATTTGTTGATGAACAAACGGAACCATTAGGTGGCTGGAAAAGAAGGAAACAATAACAACAAAACTGGAAATTTGATCCTTATCCCTCCAAAAGTCCCTTCCATATACAATAGGCTCCATCAACCCCTGTTGAGAATCCCAAGCATGGATACCCAACTGAAAATGTTTTTCAACATATTGGAAGGAAATCTCAACGCATCCCCAAGTGCTGGTGAGAACCAAATGCATTCTCTTGAAACCAATGCCCCACCTAGTGAATCCTTGAAGCTTGACCACGAAGGCTTCAACAACATTGGAGGATGACACAAAGAGTGGCTTCAAATTCAACTCCCAACTTTGACTAGTATGAACCCAAACATCTTTACACCCGGAGGATAGTTTGTCAAGAGTGCAAACACGAAGCTCCAGATCATCATTCTCCCCTTCTTCATGAGTAATTAAACTGAAACCTTTACTCCTTGCTGCTATAATGAAGTTACCAGCAACTACCAAGTCTTGCTTTGTTAACACCTTGGTGTCGAAGATGTTGAAATCTCCTCGAACCAACATTTCCCATGTAAAGACTCCATCCTCAAACCCACTTGTGCATTCATTACCAAAAGGCCTCGGAAGACTACTCATCACCAAATGTGGCAACTCCTCGTGTAATGATATCAAAGCACCCATTGATTGGGGTTCATACTCTTCCTCATGCTTGGTCACTTCACCACATGACTCATTTCTCAAATCAAAGAGAGGATTGTCATAAGTTGCTTCAGCACTCACTTCAAAGAAAGGATTGTCAAAAACTTGGAAGTCCTTCTTTACGTCTTGCTGATCCAAATCTGCACATGCAACTTCTGATTTCCTGGTGAAACCTCCAAGATCAAACTCCTCCCGAAGACTATCAAGCTCTTCAATTACTTGCTTGATTTCTTCAACTCTTTGCTCATTCTCTTGCTCCCTTAAAAGTTTGAAATCAGCAAACTGGTCTTCAACCTCTATTAAAGCCAACTGAGTTTCTTTTAACTTGTCCTTTGTTGATTTGAGCTCCAGAGTGAGCTCATCAACCAAACTCTCCTTTTCTTGGAAAACACCCATGGTCTTCTTTGCAACCTCAATGGTGTGATCACGATCTTCAATCAAATGTAAGTACTCCGATTTCAATGTCTCCAAGGAGTCTTTGACATGTTGCAAATTAGGGAGAGTAACTACATCTTTAATCCCTTTCAGTCTCTCATCAAATTGAACCTTCCAGTAGAGATCTTCAACCAAGCTATGAGTGTGATCAAACATGGATAGAGCTTGCACTTCCTTGTCAAAGGACACCATGAATTGTCTGTCCCAATCATGAGAATTCAAAGATGATGAACTGCTGATAGGCTGCAACTGAAAATCAGAACCTTGCCCCTTGTCTTTGCTGCCCTCAATGCTGCTCCAACATCCTTGTACTTTACCACCCACATGCGGATAATGCTCAATGCCATGGAGATGATCATTCTCCATGATTTCTTCGACTCTATGTTTGCAATCAGCTTCATGAATGGAAAAATCAGACTTGTGTTTGTAAACCTCTTTAACTCTTTCCCCTTTAAGAGCCATATGGTCTTCTAGCTCTTCTTCTTCATCACTGTCTTCTTGATCAAACATTATAGCAGCATCCAACTTGCTCAAAGGATCAAAATCATCCGCTGTTCGGAAGGTTTCCGTAGAAACATTTTCTTCTTGAGTGGCTGCAACCATTTCAAAGAGATCATTATGGTGCTTCTTTGAACACTCTTCTTCTTCGATGACAACTTCCTCTTCAATGGCCACCTCATAGTTTGCCATGCAATCTGATTTTTGATCTTCATCTGGATCAAAGGGAAATTCATCCCACAAAGGTTCTTTATCATACCTTGGTGCCAACACACCTGGATCCCAAATGCCAAGGGGTTGACTGAGATGATCAACAGGAAGAGGTTTTTCATGCTTCACTGGAAGTATTGACTCAATGAATAAGTCAGATCCTGAATCTCTTAAGCTGATATCTTCAAAAACATTTTCTTCCAATGGTTTGGTTTGCTGGTCAAACCCAAGTCCAACAATGTCACCACCGAAATGAAGTGAAGATTCTTCGATGCTGCTTGTTTCGAAAACTTCACCTTCATTATCTTTTATGGAACCATCATGAGAAAGTATGTCGCTGATTTCTTCATGTGGAACTTCTTGGGGAGTTGAGACAGCAACAAAAGTAAAACTATCCACCACCAATTCTTCAACACGAGATGGTACAGTCATGTTGGAATCATTACCAACTTCATCACTTTGGCACTGCTCATAGGCTGATTCAACAGGACCATCAGTATTTCCTTCTACTTGCTCTTCTTCAACAAACTCATCCCATACAACAGTACTACTAAAACCTTCAGTGAAGCCCTTAGCTTCAAGACCTTCATAGGTTGAATCCTTATTAGGACTCAAGACTGTCGTTCTGTTCTTTTCACCAAGCTGATCTTCATCACTTCCTATTACATGCAAGTCAAGGGAAGTATTATGGGGCTCTACCCTTAACTCTTCACTTGCCACGGTATCTTCATCAAGCTCACGATCATTCTGATGTGACATGTGCACCTTTCTATCCCGACTTTCTGACTTAGCATAAATCTTTTTGATTCCCCACCTTATGTCAAGATCCTTCATTAGTGTAAACAGTTCATGCATTAACTCAAGTAGAGACTTCTCTGTAGTCATCTCTCTCTGTACGTAGTGTCTGGTATCTCTGTCACTCATCTGTCAAGTGAACTTTGTTGGGCGCAGGATGGCAGGATCTTCGCTCTGATACCACTGAAATATACCGAGCCAATTTTTCAATTTTTACCAAGTACACAACAATGCAGAGAGCACCCGTTAGGGTTAGATAATTCAAACCAGCAGATTACAAATAACTCGTTGCCAAGAATGCGCACTCAATCTCAACAAGAGAGAGGCTGTCATATGGCAAGAGGATCGTCAGTGCCTTAAACAAAATGCAACTGAAGGTAACTCTAACCAAGAATGTGTCCGCGAAGGACGAACATATGGTTAGAGGATCTTCTACGCTACAAGTACTGAAAACAAACTCAACACCAAGCACGTGTTACCCAATCCAGTATGGAAAGGAGGCGACCATATGGCGGAGTGCTAAGAATTACAATGCTAAGGGAAATAAGCAAGAATGCTGAAAGTAAACTCAACACCCAGAATGTGCTTTCAAACCCGAAGTGGGAATGGAGCTACCATAGGGCGGAGATATAAAGAATTACAAAGCACTTCAGAATGTAAAGTAATCGTTACAAAACATGATAAGCAAGATTAGAGAACTGCTGACAGTACTACTGTTCAGCTTACAATATGAAGAGCAATCGCCTGCCAAGAGCATAGAATTAGAGCAATACATCGTACATCAATAAAGAGGATTCTCCTTGCTTAACAAGAATGCTAAGACCTTTTACTTCACTCCAAAACCAAACTGAATATTCTATTTTAAACAGATCCGCACTTTTAAAAGGTAAACCAGCAACCTATCATCACACTAAAATGTTCATATCTCTCTCAATACTCACTCATTTAACTTGAAATCAGTTGCAAAACATTCTAATGATGATGACAATGAAGATGGAACACACAAACTTCTCACAAAGACCCCTATTTATTTTGCACGACTTCCAAAGCACTTACAAAGTGAAATTGCCTGCAAGCAAGGGCGATTTACTTTAGATAATTCATAGACTTCAAATAAAATTATGGAAACTTGCACATATGGTCGCCCTACATAGGAAAATAGATTGGAACAGTACCCAGAACAATATTATTTCTGTTTCTTGAGTTGTGAGTAAAAACAACCTATAGCCATACAAAACCAGCAACTCTAAAGTTGACAGAAAATACAATAACTCAACTACAGAATGTGAGAAGAACCAACTACAATGAAAGGAAACCAACTACAACTAAACCTCTCAACTAGTTGCTGTCTTTCAAGCAAGAAGAAGAGCCAAGCTAGGAGGCTTACATTCCTCGAAGCAATCCCAAAGCCAATCCGGCAGCATAACTTTGCAAATTCATTAGATAAACAAAATGAGGACCCCGAGCTCCAATTTATAACTTCCGAAGAGCTTTCTAGAAGGTGCGCCCTAATCCCAAGCTGCTTTTAGGTTTAAACTTTGACCCAAACACTTTCTTCCCAATGGCATACTTTCCTTGTGAAATATTAATCACTTCTCTTTTTTAAATAAAATATAATCTCCTTCAAAAAGGCGTTCATTTTCCCTTTGAGCAATTATAAACTTTAGAAATATTAAAATATTTCCTTCATGAGAAAATACCCCTCAAAGTCCCCTTCATTAAAACAACTGTTAAGTTATAACACTAGGCCAAGGGGTGTTTTTAAAAATAAAACATTTTGACTTAAAATAACTTATATCTTCGAAATGAACCCCTTAAGCCAAAAATGAGAATTACCCAATGAATTGCCAGAAGAGGAAAGTTGACTTAATTGATGCCGACTGGACCCCTGCTAAAATTAGAATTTACTAAAAATACTAAATTCCTGAAGATGCTCAGAATGCCAAGAAAAACATACCACTGCGAAGCCCTCTGAAAACCCAGAAGGAATCCAGAATCCAAACACCCAAACTCCAACAAGCAAAACCCTGAATCTTCAAGAGAACCCATCAAACAGCCGGAAACCCTAATTCTGCCACTGACTAGCCGACAACACACTGGGAATAGGCTACCAATCACTGAAAAGTGAAGAGCTAAAAACGGGGACATTACACAAACTGAGGTCATTCAAGAGAAAAGAATAAAAAAACTTGCAAAACTCAAAAGGGACGCCTAGAAGAAGTCAAAGGTCAAGTTGTTGACTAAAGTCAAGATATTTTGAGATAAACTTGGCTAAAACACTCCACGATCAGTGGAAATCACCTTTTTGAACTTCAGATCAAGCCAAAACAACTTTTGATCGTGAGTTAATTCACCAAACTTGTGGATCTAAGGCTTGAGTCTATATAATCAAGGTGTAGGTGTCCTACTTCATTATTTCATTGCAGGTTGATGATCAAGAACAGCCATAAGCTCTCAAGGACACCATTTACAGATCTGGCCAAGGTTTTCATCTGTTCTTCGATATTTCTTGCAGATTTGAAGCATAAGAAGATTGCTAATCTGAGGTTGGATTCAGAGATAGATTTTCTCAGGGAGTCAGATAAAAACTTCCAATCCATCTTCTGTCTACTTCCTTTCTTCTTGTCTTGGGTTTTCTTGCATGTCACACAAAGCAGCAGGCTACATCAGATTTGATCAACTGGTTAGATTCAGCATAATTTTCCAGTGAAACCCATCTCATTAGATTTTCTGGAATCAACAAACTTGCTGCCCCTATTTTTTTGGGTTTTTCCCAAAATGTTTCAGAATCAAAATTCTGAGGAACTAGGCTTGTTCAGCATTGAAGCACAAACAAAACCCATGTGCCAGACTTTTTTCCGGAAAAATACTTCTCGGCAGGGCACTATTTTCTGGGGTTTTTCAGAAGTTGTCTGAACACATCTGTGTTTACAGTCAATAGGCGAGTTCTTCTTCATAGAATGACAATTTGGCGTCCTTGGGCTCCAATTGAACAACCAGACCTTGCATGTAATGTCCCCTTCTCAACTGTGATTGTTTCAGTTGACCGTTGACCTATTCCGGAGACTCGTAGGCTACTCAGAGGGCGAAATTAGGGTTTCCTATTTTTTAGGAGGTTGTTGCTTGAAGTTTGGAAATTGGATTACGGATTCCTTTTGGGTTTTCAGAGAGCTTCGTAGTGGTATAGACCGTTTGGTGTTCTGAGCAACTTCATGAATTTACTATTTTTAGTAAATTCTATTTTTGGCAGCAAACAGGTTGGTTTCAGTTCAGTTGGTTCTCTTCTTCAGGCAATTCAGTTGGTATTGATGTTTTTGGATTTTTGAGGCATTTTTATGGAGAGATAAGTTATTTTCATATTATAATGTTATATTTTAATATTATAACCCGCTTGGCCTAGCATTATAACTTTATGTTGTTTTAAAAAGGGGACTTTATGGGTGAATGCCTCATTAGGAGAAAGATTAAATATTTCAAAAGGTTCAAAAATGCAAAGGGAGATTTGGATGCCAACTTTTGAAGATAAGGTAATTTTAAATTAATGAAATTTGGCCTTTATGAGTTTGGACGCCACTTGTGGAGGGATAAGGGTCAACTCAAATTTGAAATATTGTTTGACTACCTTCAGCACCATTCTAAATGCTTCTGGAAGATGCTTGGCAAGTCTATTTAAGGAGGCCTCTTCTCTTCATTTGATCATCTCATATTTTCAGTAAAGTTATGTTGCCGAAATGGTGACAGAATTGCTTCGAGGAAAGCACACCTCTTAGCTTGGCTCATCTTCTTGCTTGAAAGATAGCAACTAGTTGAGAGGTAGATTGTAGTTGAGTTTGTTTTAGCATTGCATTTGTGTTCCTAGCATATTAGTTCAGCTTCTTTGCATTTAGTCATATTTTTGGAGTTGTTGAATATCACAGCTGATTGTAAGTTTCATTCATAGATTCAAAAATAAAAATATTGCTGTTTTGGGAGTTTAACCAATCTGATTCCTTGCTAGGGGCAACCTTGTATGCCAAGTTTCAGATTTTATTTTCATGTATTGGATTTTATGGAGCAAAATCGCCCCTCCTTGAGGGCGGTACACTTTTGAAGATGTCTTGAATTCCGTGCAAAATTAATGTGAGTCTATTGGGTTGGTTTTACTGTTCCTTCTTGGGCGCCATCATCCTAGGAGCTGTATGCATTTCGTTTCATGTGATTTGGGTGAGTTTTGAGTGAGTTGTGAGCATAATAGTAAGTTGCTGAGTTGTTGGTCTGTGCATTTTCAGTCAAAAATCAGTTATATCAGATTGGGGAAAATTCATTAGTTGAGTGAGAAATTGATTCTAAAAGGTTTTGTGGGCATTGGAGAGTAGCTAACATTATTGCAACATTGAAAGCTTCTAATCTTGTGTTCTTGGCAGGCTTTCTAATTCATTATAAACTGAATACTAGTACTGTCAGCAATTCTCACTTCTTCTCTTTGACTTACTTTTAATTCCGGCTGAATAAGTGGAAGAGGCTGGCTTTCCGCCTATTTACTTTCAGTTAATAGCCTTAGGGACCCTCTGACCATATGCTCGCCATCTCTCGGCGCCATCTTGGTTAGAGTTACTTTCAGGTCATCATCCATAAGATCCTCTGACCATATGCTCGTCTATCCTAGACGCATTCGTGGTTAGAGTTCTCTTCCATTTCTGCATTGCATCCGATCCTTTGACCATATGCTCACACCTTGCCCAACCTCGGGATCCTAGTGTACATCCTTGGTTAGAGTTGCTTTCCGCATCGTTTTGGTTTAGAGCTAACCTTAACGGGTGCGTGTTGATTGTAATTGTAATTGGAAAAACAAAAAAAAATGGTCTGGTTCATTACATTGCACTAGCGACTCTCCAACCAGATCTTACACACATTGCTGGAGAGCAAACAGACATCATCAGCAGTCTGCGGATCTTTATCTTTGAAAAGAATACATCTCCCGCTCAGTGGAGAGCCGCAACAATTACTCTGGACGAAGAAGAAAGAAAGGCTGATCTTGTAGCAGAAAGACCAGTTTTACCACCTCTCGCATGGCAATAAGCACCTTGGCTTGCCAGCTGCGAGGAGGTCATTCCAAGCATGGAGCTGCCAAAGTTACCAAGAGCAACAGCTTGCACAAGAAGAGGAGATGTCGTGTCATCAAAGCATTGACTATCCAGAAACGAAAGAAGTCAACACATGGATCAAGGAGTTGTTGACCGGAAGTGGTGAAGTGTGAAAAGACACCTAGGAAGGACGTCCTACCTTCCAATTGGCATTTATGATACTTGAAGTTGACTTGATGCCTCATTCCAAGTCAACTCAAGATGACATTAAATTTAATTGGAGTTAACTTGATGCTTCTTTCCAAGTTAACTCCATATCCCTTAAATCATGCATTGTTAGATCCCACTGATCAAGGATGTCTAATCGGCTTCCATGATTTGTGGATCTTAGATCTCCACTAAATGTGGATGTCTATTTTGGAGGGATACTTTCATTAAAGTTCACCTTTAGTTTACTTTCAGTCAGCTGAAGTAGTTTCCAGTTGACTCTTGTTTACTTTCGGTTAACTGAAGTAGTTTTCCAGTTAACTGCTTGTTCCCCCTTTTTAAGAATAAATCTTGCTAATTGATTGGCAAGAACTCATTGTTAACTCAAGGAGATTTTGGGGTTGCCCACTCCTTTGAGTTCTATAAATAAGAGCCTTGGGCTCATTGTTTGTTTAACCTTTACTTGCTATGCAAAATTGTTGCGCCATTGTTGCC
The DNA here is from genome assembly GCA_007258455.2 of Sequoia sempervirens. Classification (NCBI taxonomy): domain Eukaryota; kingdom Viridiplantae; phylum Streptophyta; class Pinopsida; order Cupressales; family Cupressaceae; genus Sequoia; species Sequoia sempervirens. The sequence goes on from VDFB02188606.1 coordinate 126,321, forward strand.
AACAACTTTGAAAGCGAATATTGGTTCACTCTTGGATGAGAGTTCGTTGGTTGATTGTAATTGTGCATGATTTCGTGCCTTTGCTATCCCAACCTTTGTAATTCGTTGATGAAGCTTGAAGAAGAATATCAGAAGGCGCTTGCATTTTGATCTACCTATTTGAGTTATTTCCACGTTTTGTATCTAATAGCTTGTTGTTTCATTTCCCTCCTCGGATAGGGGTTCCTCCTCCTTGGATATTTGTCATTAACAGTTATCGTTTGTTGTTGTTTAATGTAGTCCTTCAACCTATACTTCGGATAGGGGTTCCTCCTCCTTAGCAAGCTTGCCGGCCAAGACATCGCCAATTTGTTGTTTCTTGTAAACCGTTTCCTAGCCCATACCTCGGATAGGGGTTCCTCCTCCTTGGCAGGTCTCAGATCCAGTTTACCATAAAGAGTGTTTGCTTGTACCAACCTTATCCCGGCAAATATCCGAGAGTTTAGAGCCTCGGCCATATTCTCAAGAGACGGCGAATTCGGGTGATCCAACCAATCCATTCCGGCTCCTTTACCCTCATGCTCTGTTTACCTTGAAGGTATTGGATAGATTAAAAGCTAGAATAGTTGTAGTTAAGATCTGCAGAAACCAGAGAAAAAGCTTAGCTGCGGCGCATTGTGTTTATGCACCTTTGTGTCCTACCGCTGAAGTACAAAAAGATAGGAACCTTAGTTTACCATTCCCTTCCTTACGCATTGCTTTCAGTAGAGAGGGACTTCTCCTCTTTAAATAACGAAGAAGTGTTGCAAAACATTTGAAATAGCTGAAAGTTTACAATCAACACTCCACAGGTGCTAATTTAAACGCCAACAGATATGCAGTTGTTCGCACATGTTGAGGATGAGTGCAAGGAGGCAACATCAGTTTTGAATACACATGAAGAGTCTATGACAAGTAATCAAGAAGAGCTCCTTGGTATGCTTGTAACCACTTATGAAGAGATGAGTAATATACCTTTACATGAAGGGCTCATTGAAGACAAGAAGGATGAAGTCTTCAAATCAGCTAATAATGATGATCCTTTACTTCATTCCAGTGAAGATGTCATGAATAGTTATGGATTAGAATCGTTTGATCATCAAACTAAGCTCTTGGAGAAAGATTCTCATGAAGATATTAGTTTTGTTTAGTTGGGAGGTGTCTCATTCAAAGAGTAACCATTCCAAGTGGAGTACGAAGGACAGTTTCTTTTTGAACAAAATAATCAGCCCTTCAGCATTTGGGATCCGGGTGTGAAGGCACCTAATTGTGTTAAGGAACTTGTTTGGGATAGATTTCCCTTTGATCCCAATAAAGAACAAAATTCAGATTTCACTACAAGCTATGAGATGGCCTTTGGAGGAGAAGTTGTTTTTGACAAAATAGCTTGCATGAAAAAGCCCCATAATGACCATTTTAGTTTGGTTGCAGCCACTAAAGAAAAGTTTTTTGCTGCTAAAACTTCCAGGTCTGCGATTAATAATGACTCATTGATCAAATTGGGGGCTTCTTTAACATATAATCAAGGAGACAATGAAGGAGAAATAGAGCTAGAAGACCACGGGGCCTTTGCTGATGAAGAGGTTAAAAAAATTCTCAAATTCAAATCAAATTTTCCTCATTATGTAGTTGATTGTAAACAGAGGTCTGAAGAATTGGTAAGATTTGATTCTCTTCATGACCTTGAGCATTTTCAGTTGGTGGGTGGTGAAAGACAGGAGTCTTGGAGCAGCTATGGGGGCAACAAAGACAAGGAACATAGTTCTGATTTTGAAATGCAGCCTATCAGCAGTTCACCATCCTTGCACTTTTGTGAGTGGAAAAGACAATTCATGTTTTCCATTGGGGATGAGGTGCATGCCTTATTCAGATTTGACCGCTCACATAGTTTGAGTGATGAGAGACAGGAAGGAGTTTGGGATAGAGTCACTCTCTTTAATTTGCAATTTATTAAAGACTCCTTAGTGAATATGAAATCAGGGTATCTATGCTGGATTAAAGATCGGGATTATGCCTACGAATTCACAAAGAAGATTATTGGTTTATTTAAGGATGTGAAAGAAAGGTTGATAAGCTTACTCTTGAGCTTGAATCAACAAAGTGCATGTTAGCAAATGTTCAGTTGGGTGTAATGGAGGTAGGAGACCAACTAGCTGATTTCAAAATTCTCAGAGAATGTAGGGACGAGATATATTTTGTGATTGATAATCCTCCAAGCTTGCTTGTAAGTGAATGCATAAGAGGTTTAGAGAATTTAGTCTCCATATGGGAAGTGTTGATTCATGACAACTTTCCCATCTTTGACACCAAGGTGTTGTTAAAACATGTTTTGGTAAGATTATTGTTTACATGCCTGACAATTTATCCTTTGGATTGAGTAGTGCTCGCACTAACCTGTCTTGGGAGAAGGATTTGAAGTCAATGTTTGTTTTAGGCTCCCTTGTTTTTCAAGCTTTCTTGGATAGACTGCAGTGGTTTACCAAAGAAGTCAATAATTTTCTGGGTGTGCAATTGGAGTTGATTGGCACTCAGGAATTTGTTGTGAAAAATATTTTGGGGTATGGTAGGAAAGTTCATTGGAGGGATAAGGATCAAACTTTCAAAATTAATGGTGTTTTTTCCTTTCTTACCAGCCACTTGATGATTCCATTTGTTTATCAACAAATGGATTGGAGAGAAATTTTGAGCAAAGAATGGTTCTTTGTTGTAATGGAGCTCTTAAAGTGGGTGTTTCCACCCTTATGTTCGAGCAATTTGGTCAAGATGAATGTGGATTCTCAATATTGCAGCAGTTGTTCCTACTCTTGTTTGCAGATTTCTTTGAACTCTAATGTTGAGTCTTTCATTCTTGATATGGTGGTAGCTACTAGTCACTCCATTGCAGCAGAAAAGAGTGAAGATTCCAGACTTATTACTCATGAAGTTTGGGAGAAAGTTGGACCTAAACAAATTATTTACTTTCTTAACAATCTATCTCTTGAGTTGAGTTATGTTTTGCTCATCCTAGTCCTTTGAGGGAATGGGAATTGAGGACAACTTTTGTTTTGCGCTCCGTTAGTGTTGATGTTTTCATGGGTGGGATACATGGGTTTATCAAAGAAGACTCTAAATTCTTGAGTTTGCATTTTGCCTTGATTAGTACTTGGAGAAGTGTTGTGTACTCTTTCAAATGCATTGGGGAACATTTTCAGTTGAGTATTCGTGTTTGGAATCCTCAACATGGCTTTATGGAGATTGCTACAAGTAGAAAGAGGAATCTTTGGAGAGATAAGAATTTAATTTTCAGATCCTTTGATGTTGTTTCCATCTTCGCCACTCATTCAAAGGTTCTTTTTGCTCATCAACTGGTGAATTGGAGATATATTTCGAACAAAGGATGGTTTAATGTTGGTTTGGAGTTTCTTGAGAAGATGTTTCTGGCCTTGGTCATGAGCAATTGTTCTATTATGGACACTGATTTTCAGTATTGCAGCAGCTGTTCAGTTCATTGCATGATGATTTTCCTAAACTCAGATTTTGAGAGGTTCATTTTAGTTTTCATAGGCAGCTGGTACATTCATTCTTCCTCTTCTCAATCTTTTTTCAGTAATGGTTTATGGCCTCAAAAGTGGGAAATGATGCTCCATAGTGATTTGGACCCAATTTGGATGGTGTTTAAGTTCCTTTCTAGTGATTTACTCTATACAATTTCTTGCACTATTGTTTGGGGTAGCGAACCTTTGCTTGTTTGGGTTCAACTTTTTGAGACTTTTGAGAGATTAGTGGGAGTTTTTAGAAATTTTCTTGAATATGTCAGAATTACTCAGAAGAGGCATTATACATCCTTGAGGAGCTTTGATGATGCAGTTGTTATGAACATGCAAAGGGCTGTTTATTCTTTTGCAAATAGCTATGATGGAGTCACATTTGTTCTTGTGATTTGGTCTGATGCTTTGAGGAGTGATGTTGATGAGAATATCTTTGAGTTGTTTAGAGTAATCTTCTTTGTTCTCAGGATGGTGATTGACATTGACATCGCAGATGTTAATTCCTCAGTGTTTATTGGGCATGAGATGCTGCTAGATTTTGATTCCATTCCTTCCATGTTTTTCAGTTTGAATTTCAGGCATGTTATCTCCTTAAGGTTGCAGGGTTGGTTTATGCAATTATGGTGCAGTGATTTCATTCGTGTGATCAGAGTAGAGCAGCATCAACAAGGTGGGACCTTTCCGAGATGGACATGGGACCCCGGGATCCTATATGTTTGGTGGGATCAGTTTGGAGTGTTGTGGCATTGCTTGAGGACAAGCAATTTTGCGAAGGGTAGACTGTAATGTCCCTATTTTGGCCATACGGTCTTCTTTGACTGATAGCCTATTTCCGGAAATCCGTAGGTTGATCAGAAGTGGAATTAGGGTTTCCTTTGCTTGGAGGTTTTGTGGCATTTCTTGGTATTTACCATTTTTAGTAAATACTATGTTTGGCAATGGTCCTGTTGGCAATACTTCAATTGTTCTTTCTTGTTGGAGCAGTTGGTATTTTTGGTATAGTTTCCAAAATGCAGTTTGGATGGCAATTATTTAATACAAAGCAATTAATGTTATGTTTCTTTGTTGACCCCCTTGGCCTAGGATGATAACTTCAAGTTGTGTTTAAAAGGTGGACTTGAAGGGGGACGCCCTCATAAAGGAAAAATTAAATATTTAATGAAGTTTTAATTGCCATGAAGTGGACGCCATCTTGAGGAGGAATTAATAACTTTTGGAAATTTGAAAAGTTTCAAATGTGACTTTTGGCATACCGTGAAGGGAAATTGAAGTCATCTCATTCTCTTTAAATATGAAGCTTTTCTCCAACATTTGGTAGCCATTGTTAATTGCTAAAGTTATGATGTCAAAATGACATTGTGATTATTTCTTCGAGGGATGCTTACCTCCTAGATTCCAATCAATTTCATGTTTGAAAGACAACACCTAATTGATTTTATTGCTGCTTCTCATCCAGACTAGCAGATTGAGCCTATTGTTGAAGAATTTTCGAGTTTATTATCATTTTTGAGTTGCTGGTTCATCTACAGCTGAAAGTGAATTTTGTATAGAGCTTTGTGAGTAAATTTTATTTCATTCTGGGCATTTGTGCTACGTGATTGTTGACATTGGGCGACCCTTCTCATAGAAGATGAGATTTAAATTCAAAAAACCTGATTTTTAAGAGCAAAAACGCCCTTCCAGCCAGGTCGTACCTTCTCAAAGCACATTGGGATTCGTGCCAAATAAATGAGGAGGATTTGATACTGTTTTCTGACTTGTTCTTGGGCGCCATACTCTTAGAGAGCCTTTGCAAAAGGTTTCAGTCAATTTAAAGGTATATTGATGAAGTTATGAGCATTTCATGCTGTTTTCTGTTTGCTAATCAAAATTTCTAGAATTCAGATTTTTATATCAGATTGCATTAGTTTTTTGTTTTTGGCCTTTACTTCATCATTTGAGGGATAAACATTGTAAAGCATTCATTCTTTACATCTTAGCATTATTCTCTATCATTGTAATACTTGTAATTTGCAGATTCCTTGATTATAAGGTTGAGATTTAGTAGTACTAATCCAACCATTGTTATTGCTGCAATTACTTGTTAAAATTTCACATTAAGTACCCTTGGATGGTTTACTGCCATTGTGGAGAATGAATGTTAATCTCTCTTGTACCCATTGTCAAGTGGTGAATCCCCACTCATGAGTGGATGCCCGCCACAGCGGATGAATTAGTTAGTTTGAAAATCCTATGGCTGGTTATCCGCCTAAGTTTCTTTCATTTTGTAATAAGTACTTCGCCATATGTTAGCACCTCGCCTTCAAAGGGATCTTGAGTGCACATTCTTGGCGTGGAGTTTATCTTACATTTCCAGTTTTAATCAATTTCAGTTGATGAGTTATTTGATCCTAGGGATCCTCTGACCATATGCCCGCTCCTCTTCCTTTAGTGGCTTTAGGGTGCATTCTTGGTTAGAGTTGCTTTGATAGAGATTTGGTTTTGGTGCTAACGCTAATCAAATTGGCCAAGTGTTGGTTATTGTGTAAAAATTGTGGCAAAAAATTGGTTAGCATATTTCACAGTGCGTAATGACTGCTCTTCAAATTAGGAGGGGAAGCTCCCTCTTGTCCTAATATGCGTGAAAAAGTAAATGATCTCAATCCTATCTTTTTGACTCAGTTGGAAGAGGCACAAGGTTAAGAAACCAAACACATTGTAGCTAAGGATTTTCTCTAGTTTTGCTAACCTTTAACTACAACTAGGCTAATGCTAAAATATCCTATTCCCTCTAGATAAACAGAGCAAGAGTTGTGATGCAGGGTTCGTACCCTTAGGCCCCGAACCCGGTTCAGGTACGCACCCGGTTCGGGTTTGTCTGCGGGTACGTGCTGGGTGAGCACAGGGTACGCGCCCAACACTATGGGTTTGCCAGGGTGCATACACCCACTCATCCGTGCGAACCCACAGTGTTGGCCATGCACCCTGTGCACACCTAACACGAACCCAGGCGAACCTTGTGACTTAGATTACAAATAATGCCCTTTAGATTACAAATAATGCAAAAAAATAAGCTGCAGGTATGGAGACCATTAAGTCCAAAACAGAAACCAATATGATTAAGAACAATTGATAAGAAGTACATAATTACCCAAGTTCTTCAAGAAAAATCATAAAATATTAAAATGAAGATGGTACTAGTGATTTGAAAATAATAAAAGGTATCACTAATACAAACAATTATGGTGAACAGTCTGACAACTACCCAAACAAATGTTAATCAAAATAACATTTTCAACTTCAATTGAAATGGTTCTTACAAGAGAAGAACTTGTTATGCATACATTCTGTAAAATATGTTCCCTTAATTCATGTAACAAATTGTGTTCTAAGATTCATATGCCATAAAAGTCTGAAGTACTGATTTCTTGTTAGATACTAGTACAGATATCTTAAATACATCTCGCCGAGAGATATTAGTCTTGAGTTATTAACTTATTTTATTTCCTTAAGAGTCATTTTATTTTACTTTATGACTACTTAAGATATATTTCATTTTATTTACATTGTTTTCTTTATATTTATTTGAAGAATTATTCTTATTTACTTTAGATTGATCAAGTATCATACTATGAAATGATTTAGTTTTACAATTCTGTATATTTCTCTCTTTTTTGTATATATAATACATATATATATACGTACCCATACGCACCCAAACCCCTAAAATATTTTTCACGTACCCACGTACCAGGTTCTCATACCCACACCCGTCCCCGAACCCGAACCGGTAACTTAGAGCAAGAGGAATTAGGAGCAGGGAATTGGTCTACAACAAACTTTATCACAGGATTCCCAAGGAGGTAAAATACTCTATCCGAGGTGTAGGATGAAATAAAAGTTATTGAGAACAACAACAAACGGTAAACTAGTTTCCAAGATTCCCAAGGAGGTAAAATACTCTATCCGAGGTGTAGGCTGCAAAGAAGATTACTAGGAACAACATCGAACGATAAACTTCATCTCTAAATTTCCAAGGAGGTAAAATACTCTATCCGAGGCGTAGATATGAAACAAAACTTATTAATCACAACAAGAACAATAACCAAGACAACAAATTGTATATCGAGACACGCACACAATAAACGATCCAAACAGCAATTATATTTAACTAAGTGAACAGATATTGAATAGCGATACTATAGGCAAGGTGGGCTCAGCATGTTCGCTATTACGGGCAAAAGTTTATTACAAATGAGCAAGATTGCTCTTATTTATAGAACTACAAGGTGTAGGGAACCCTAAAATCACCTTGAGTTAACATGAGTCTTGAAAGCATGCAAGATTTATTGCTAAACCTAAATAAATGAAACTATACAATTAATTGGAAAACTACCATCAGTTAACCAAAACAAGACTAAACTAAATGGACATGTGCAACGTGCAGGTCGTTATTGAAATGAAAGTTAATTGATAACTAACATTAGTTAACTAATCCTAACTGAAAGTCTAAACTCCTCCAAAAATATCTCTGAGGATGAGAAAATCATGCATAAAATCAGCAATTAGAACTCAACACTGATGTCGAGTCAACTGTTGCTTCTGATTCTATCCTCAGAAATAACTGTAGGACCTGACTGACTACTCCAAGCCATCACGGGCTATCACCCCGTCTAGGAATTGGTCGATTGTCTCATCTTCTGGCACTTTGACACTATCCATGATGACAGGCTGCCTACTCAACTCCCTCTCACCATCTCTAATCATCCTTTGACATTCTCTGACCTCCACAGTTGCGTTGTTGAAACTAATTGCCATCACTGAGAAGTGATCCAACTTGGATGCCATAGGATCTCCATCAAGGCTATCACAAACCAGCTTCTCAAACTCAGACTGCATTGCATCAAGTTTAGCATATGTACCATCCTCACAAAGATAATGGAATGAAATATGAGTGACAAACCCGCTAATGAATTTGAGAGCTCCAGCAAAACCCTCTTTGAGCGCATCCATCCTTGTAGAGATTCTTTCATATGTTTCCACTTTGAAAAGATGTTCTCTCCAAGCGAAAACCTTCCTTTTATCCTCATCTGCTACAATGGCGTCATATGCAACTGCTAACTGAGATACGAGTATCAAGTTTGTCGCCTTGCCTTCTACTACAGTTATTTCAAGTTGTTGGATTCCCTGACGAAGCTCATGTGCCTTATGCCTCAACTGATATATCTCTGTGAGAAGGTATCGGCCTGCAACAATGAAATCTTCAATCTAGTTGTCCACGAGATTTCCACGATTAACTAATTGATCCAATTTCTGTTGTTCTGCAAGAATCTCTTGAAGATGTGGAAGACCAGGTGCTCTGCTCGAGTTTCCACGAACGAGATCTGAGATGTACTGTTGGAGTTGCTTGATTTCAGCCTTGAGGGCTGCCTTATCTTCTCCATCCTTCATGACACGCTCTACAAGATTACTTGCGACAACCTTAAAGAGGCTCATGTCCGTTTGCCAAGTGCACCTGCCAAGATTAGATTTAACGAAGGTGAAATCACCAACTTCAACTTCATCCAGGTTCTTGCCCTCTGGCGGTGTAGCAACTTCAATGACGATCTCTGCTTCAAGAGTCTTCTCTATGTGCACCTGCTTCTTGACATTCTTGATTGACCTATCCTGATAAGGATCACCAAACTTAGATAAATCAAGCTGATATGAAGGCTTCGCCTCTGTCTTTCCAAAGACCTCTCGAGCCAACATGAATGATCAATGTATCTTCTCAAGGAGAGACTGCTACTACTGTATCAACCTCTGATGGATCAATTGGCATTGAGGCTTCCTGAACTGATGTTTCGAGCTCTGAGTCAATATCAATGGGAGGTGATTTTGGTGAAAATGGCGTGCTAGGAGATGAAGAATCGACTTCAGCCTATATCACTATCTCCATTGGAACTTCTGACATCTGCTCAATCTGCTTCTGCTTCCGTTTTCCTTTGCTTCTCTCTTTCGTATTCCCACTAACTCTATCATCTTTAGGTGGATGTGCAATGACCTTAACTCAAGGCCTCAACCTAGATGTAGAAGGAAGTGAAGAAAACCCTACTGGTGGCTCCGAAACTGGAACTGTCCTTCGCCTTCTCTTGCTGTCCAAGAAGTGCATGCTACTTTTGATAATTGCTCTTGACAGGTCCTCAATTGAAGTACCTTCCCTGGTGTACCAATCTGGTTGGCGAAGTGGATGGCAAGCAACTTGATCTTTGACATATGTGCTAAGCAACACCTCTCCATCATCATCTGACAAACCCTCAACATCTTCTGATAGGAAATCAACAAGCTGAGAAAGAGTAAGTCTGCAGTAATGACGTCGACGTACTTCAAATTTGTCTTCGCAGTTGGCCCAAAAGTCCTCAAGTGCTGGCCTGTGTGAATTACTTCGCTCCAACCATGTTGAATAATGACCCAATGGATCATAAGAACACCTCTCGATAAGATACTTGAGATGGAGTCTTTCCAACTCGTTCATCATTAACTTGCAATCAGCAACTGTCTTGCATTTGTAAATACCCCGTCAGAAAGGAAAGGTGAATGCTTGCTTGTGCCAATTGCGAAGAAAAGAGTGAACCTCTTGAGCTTGTCTTAGGAACTCCATGAATAGGACCTTGTTTGATGGGTACCTTGGTAGCATCAGAGGTTCTCCGATGTAACCATACACTCGAATATATGTGAAAGTGGGGAATTGAATGAACCAATTTGCCCAACTCTCCATTGCTAATCTTGCCTCTAGTGAAATCCTAATGTGCATTTCATTATCAAGGTCTATGACTGTCTTCATTAGGAAGTGATCATTCACCACTTTGAAATCTTGTTTAGCCTTTGAGAACTTCAATTGTGAGTAATATTCGTGAACATGTTGAACGCCAAGAATTCCATTAGTCTTCAAAGTTCTATAATTGCCTTGGAACGAAATTAAGTAGACCAGATAAGACACTCGCTAATTAACATGGCCCAGTCAAAGTGTTCCTTGTCGATAGTCCAGGAAATGACATAGAACATTCACGGGCGGAAAATATTAGCTTCCTCCTGACCTGTAACCCGGTTGAGCAAAGTTATCAAGATGGCAATTTCATCCTTGAACTCCCTACGCCCAACCTTCTTTGGCATGTTGGTCTTTTGTTCTTTTAACCATCTTTGGGCAATCTTTCTCTGTCTCCGTACCATATCTTGTCGCAATCCTCAATGATTATGGTAAAATTGTTTGAGCGAGGTGGAAAAGCAAAGCACTTCTCCACGTCCCTCGGCTTGATGTTGCAAATGACAATCCCATCGGCTGATCTGATTTGTCTTGTAGATGTGTCGTAATGCTTAATTCAAGCAGTAATGATCTCAAGATCAAAAACCGTGATAGGAATAGATGATGAGACCAGCAATCCGGAATGCCCAAGATTCTTCACTGTGGTGCTGCTAACACCTTCCAGCGTGCTCAGTTTGACCACTGGATAGACATGACCGAAGTCTATGTCCGAGATTTTAAAAAATTCATGCACCAAGACTGATTTGGCCTTGTAATCTATAGGGTTGAATTGCATTTTGAAATTCTAGATTTTTGAGTGTAAAGTTGGATATGTTCGGACAACTTTCAAAAAAAGCTGAAAAAGGCTTTGGATGAGGCTAAAAATAACCAGTTGCTGGAAATTTTTCAGAATTTTTCTGAAACATGGGTTTTGTAGAGAATTGAATTCTATGCCAACCCAGATTGTCAGAAATTGAGTTTTAGCAAGGCATGCAAAGGCTTTTCAGTCGAGAATTGCAAGGGTTCTAGTTTTTCTTGGGGCAATTTTTCCTGTGAAAAATTGGAATATGGGTTTTTTACGCAATGGAATTTTAAGCCAACCCAGATGATTCAATTTCAGAAATTTTGAGTTTTTGGCTCACATGCAAAGGAATCTTCGCAAAAAAGCACAGTGCTTCAGAAATGGAAGCAATGGGGCAATTTTCTCGAAAAAATCTAAGACAAGGGTTTTGCTACTGACGCTGAAATATGTGTGCCTAGATGATCAGATTTTGAAAATTCTGCCTTTTACTTTGACATGCGAGAGAAAACCTAAGACAAGTTTGAAAAATGTATCTTCTGAACAATTTGGACTTGGTACTGCGAAGAACACTGAAAAATATTACTCGAAGCACCTTCAGATCTTTGCTTGCTTAAGAAATACGTGTTTGCTTCCACCTGTGATGTGAATAATAGGCGCTAATGTGACTTAAATAAATTAATTCAAGTCTTAAGGCGTCACAATATGCTTCCAATTCCTAAATTTAGGCGCCTCCCTCTAATTGGACCTCTAAAATGCATGCCATCTCCTGCTTGGACCTCCAACTCAGTTAAATGTATGAGAAATTCGCCCTAAAATGGGTGCCACCTTCAAGTACTTTAGTTAACTGTACATGCAAAAATAAGTCGTCCCGTTTTGCTGTGTGTCACCAAGGATCAACAACGCCGATTGTTAGAAGCCTTCCACAATCAAGAATGTGGTGGCCACTTTTCTTCAAAGGTGACAACTTTCAAGATTTTGCGAGCACAATTATTTTGGACAACTATGTTGAAATATACTGAGCCAATTTTTTTCAATTTTTCAATTACAATGAGCAAAGCAATACACAATCGTTAGGGTTAGCCCTTAAACCAAACGATGCGGAATTCAACTCTAACCAAGAATGTACACCAGGATCCCGAGTTGGGCAAAGTGTGAACATATGGTCAAAGGATCTCAATGCAATGCTGAATAGGAACTCTAACCAAGAATGCGCCGGATGACGGCAAGCATATGGTCAAAGGATCTTAATGAAATGCTGATACAAAAAACTCTAACCAAGAAATGCGTCGGAGAACGACGAGCATGTGGTCAGAGGGTCTTAATACAATGCGGATACAAAGAACTCTAACCAAGAAATGCGTCGGAGAACGACGAGCATGTCGTCAGAGGATCCCTACCAACTATTATGCTGATGTAACTCGTCGTCAAGAATGTGCTTTCCAACCCGAGATGGAATTGGAGCTACCATATGACGGAGATGCTAAGTATTACAGTGCAGTTAAGGAAAATAATTGAGAAGGCTGACAGTACTACTGTTCAGCTTACAACATGATAGAAAATGCCTTGCTACGAACATAAATCAAGAGTTAAATAGTGCTGCAACAATATAATGAATCCCCTTCACTGGATAAGAAGCTTAGATCAGAAACTCCACTATAAAGACCAACTTGACAATCTGATTTTTGACAGTCCTGTTTTTCACATGCATAAACAGCAGCCCTAAAACCCTCTATTTTGCTCACAACTCACTCCAAACTCACTCAAAATTCACGAGACAAAATGCATAATGATCCTAGAATAATGGCGCCCAAGATTGAATCACAAAACTAACCCAAAAGACCTCATATATTTTATGCACGATTTTCAAGGCAGCCCCAAATGGTATGGCCCTCAAGGAAGGGCGATTTGCTTTTAAAAATTCAGTACTTCATCAAAAAATCTGCAAATTAGAGAAAAGGGTCGCCCCTCACAGACAGAGAGATAAATGCAATACCCAAAATGATTCTTTTTGTATTTTTTGACTTATGAATAAAAACAACAATCAGCTATAAAGAAGATGCAATTCCAGAATTTCTCTACTATGCATGAATTGAGCTACAAAGCCACACAACGACTACAATGCAGAAATCTCACTACAAATCACTCAAACTACAACTACCTCATCACTAGTCGCTATCTCTCAAGCAAGAAGCAATGCCAAGCTAGGAGGCTTACATTCCTCGAAGCAGTCCCAAAGCCATTCCGGCAGCATAACATTCCTGTAGACAAAAGATAAATCAAATGAAGAGAGGGAACCTCGTTTTATAGACTGAAGAGAAGACTCCGGAGGTTTCTAGAAAGTGCGCCCTAATTCCAAGCTGTTTTTAGGTTTAACTTTGACCAAGACTCCTTCAAATTGGCATACCTTCCTTGAGAGATAAAAATCACTTCACATCTTTTTTTTAAATAAAATATTAACTCCTCCAAGTAGGCGTCCATTTTCCCTTGAGCAATTATAAACTTTAGAAATATAAAAATATTTCCTTCATGAGAAAATACCCCTCAAAGTCCCCTTCTTTAAAACAACTTTTAAGTTATATCACTAGGCCAAGGGGTATTTTATAAAATAAAACATTTTGACTTAAAATTACTTATTTCTCCAAAATGAACCCCTTAAGCCAAAAATGAGAATTACCCAATGAACCGCCAGAAGAGGAAAGTTGATTGAGTTGGTGCTGACTGCACCACTGCTAAATATAGAATTTACTAAAAATAGTAAATTCCTGAAGGTGCTCGGAATGCCAAGAAAAACACACCACTGCGAAGCTCTCTGAAAACCCAGAAAGAATCTGCCATTCAATCAACCAACCATGAGCAATAGCAACCTCCAAAACACGAAACCCTAATTTCACCTTCCGAGTAGCCTACGTGTCTCTGGAATAGGCCAACGGTCAACTGGAAAGATCATGCTCGAGAAGGGGACATTACATATGTTCCGCGATGCATATGAGTGGGTGCACAAATGTCAGTTGTGTCAGTAGTTTGTTGGCAAGGCGAAGTTGGCATCCACTCCTCTCAGGCCAGTTGTTATAGACGCTCCATTCCAGCAATGGGGTTTAGATTTTATTGGTCCGATCAACCCACGTTCCAGCAAGGGGCATATTTATGTCCTCACAGCCACTGATTATTTCACCAAATGGGTTGAGGCCATTCTTACCAAGTGGGCTACGTCCGAGGTCGTGTGTGAATTCTTGAAGGAAAATATTGTCACGCACTTCGGAGTTCCTCGCAAAATTGTGACAGATAATGCAACCTGTTTCTCATCTGAGGAACTACTAGAGTTTTGTTTTGATCACGACATCACTCTATCTCATTCATCAAATTATTACCCCTAGGGTAATGGACAAGCCAAATCATCAAATAAGAGCATTGTCACAATCATCCGCAAGTTGGTTGATTCCAGCCAACGAACTTGGCACAAGAAACTCTATGACGCTCTTTGGGCCGAAAAAATTACTCCAAAAAGAGCCATCGGTACCTCACCCTTCATCCTCATGTATGGTACGGAGGCAATGATACCTATCACGTTGGAGTTGTTCGCTTTGCAGCTGGTGACCACAGTAGAAGATGGAGAATTCACAGATCCTATTCAGAAGCACAACCTGTACCTGACAAAGCTTCAAGAAGAAAGGGTGGAGGTGGTAGACAGAATCGCTCAGCACTAGGAGCGAGTGAAGAAATTTTTTGAGAAGAAAGCTCGCCAGCGAGATTTCGAGGTTGGAGATCAACCTCCTATGGCACAAGAGACATGAGCCCAAGGGAATGCACGACAAATTTGATTCCTTGTGGCTGGGGCCGTTCAAGATTCACAAGCTCGCCGGGGAGAACACTTATATTCTCTCGCACTTGGATGGAAGTCTCCTCCCTCTACCACACAGTGGGCAGTACCTGAAACACTTCATCCCTTCGGGGGTGGTGTAAGAGACTAGGTGTCTCTCAACCCAAACACTTTCTAAAAATACTGAGTGTTGTTTGTTTTCTGTATTTTTGATTTTTTTTTGTAGGTTTTTGCATATAAAGAGAAAATGCGATTTTGCAAGGAAAAGACTAGAAAAATAATGTAAAATACCAGATGCATCTAAATACCAGAATATAGCGTAGATCTTGAAGCTAGATAGTTTATTGATCTTTCTGAATGATTACAATGGCAATATCTAAACATGCAGACAAAAAGGCAAGAACATTTATTGTAAAAAAAACTTGGTTATTGCAGCCACCATTAAATGCTGAAGGAAGGTACGGCTAGCTTCACAGGTGTTGTCTCCAGCCACAGAACGGATGCAAAAGACTCCAGAGATCTAGGCGCCCTCACTGGAGAAGACAGAAGACCAAAAGGCAAGGCGTTTCACTTGCAAACAAAGTACGGCCCAGCCAGCAACAATAAATATAGTACAGCCTCTAGAAGAATGTGCCAGATCACATAACAAGAGAAAATAAATCGCCTTATTGCTAGATGAAGGATCTCTGCTGAAACCTTTGTCTGAATCGATTCAATAAGCACAACTGCAACCTCTGAATGAAGTCACCATGTTTGACAATCTTCAACTGATATTTCACAGTCTCAGTATGTCAGATCTTGAAGAGGGAACATTCCTCAAAACCTATTGATCTGTAGAAACCCTGGTTTCACAAACCCCAATGCTCTCAGAGAGAAAAAGACAAATTTGAATAATCATAACATAATGAGTTTGATTTGTCTTGGCAGTATATATACCTCCTTTCAAGAATTCGACCCAAGGCACCTTTTTAATAATCATTTAAATAAATGATTAATTTTGCCCTTTTTGACTTAGGACAAATATTTAATAAATGGCGTCCCTTTTTGATTAATAATTAAATGCTCATTTAATTATTATTTTAACTCCTCTTTTATAAAGTATTAAATATTTTATAATTCGCCACTTAATAATTTTAATATTTCATTAAAGTGACTTTATATTATAAAGTCAAATTATCAAACTTTTAATAAATATTAAATGCCCAAGTAAACACTATTTGTTCATCAGATCATCAAACTGAGTCGAAACTGAGGTGACCAACTGAACCAGGTGCCCTGCTAAAAATAGTAACTCCTGCCTGCCTGACTTACTATAAATAGTAAGTATATGTAAATCACTCCGGAAACGTCTACTAGGGCCCAAACTTGAATCAAGTGAAGGAGTAATGTTCCCGAACACCAGATAACTGCCTCAAGTGATCCTCTACACACATCTGTTAGCCTACGAGGATTAGAATGATAGGCTAACCTCTAAACCCACTGTACTGACTAGGAAGGGAACATTAGAGTCCGCCCTCCCTGAAATTGCTTGTCCTCAAGCAATCTCAACTCTGAATGCTGTAAAATCTCCTCGGACTCCCATGTAGCATCCTCAATTGGCAAATCTCTACACTTGATTAGATATTCCTTGATCACCCTCCTCCGAAGATGTCTCTCTCTCATCTCGAGGATGGCCTCAGGTACTAGTATCAATTTCCCCTCATCATCAAGGGGTGGCAGAATTGGAGAGGGAATCACATGCTGACCCAATGCCTTCTTCAGGCGTGAGACATGAAATACGTTATGCACCTTGCTATCTGCCGGTAAATCCAACTCATAAGCAACCTCGCCCACTCGTCTGATAACACGGAATGGACCATAGTAATGAAGTTTCAACTTCTCTGCACCACTCTTCCGCAGAGTAGACTGACGATATGGCTGTAACATGAGATACACCATGTCACCCACTGCAAAAGAATGCTCAACCCTCTTCTGATCAGCATACTGCTTCTGCTGATTCTGTGCCCACTGGATATTGTCTCTGAGAGACCTCAAAATGTCCTGCCGACTCTGCATCATATCCCCTGCCCTCGGCACTTTGCTATCACTCAATATCAAATCCAAAAGGTTGGGTGCCTCATACCCATACAATGCCATGAAGGGCATCATCTGTATAGTCATGTGGTGAGTAGAGTTATAACAATACTCACAGAGGTATATCCACCTCACCCAAGCTCTCTGCTGTCTAGCTATTTAATTGCGTAGATAACCTTCCACCCACTTATTGACAATTTTCGTCTGTCCATCTGTCTGTGGATGGTAGCTGGTACTTGGTGTCAGTTCGGTCCCAGAAAGCCTGAACAACTCCTTCCAAAAGTTGCTCATGAACCGACTGTCTCTATCGCTGACTATAGTCCGAGGCAAACCATGTAACCTGAATACCTCTTTGAAGAAAAGCTCTGCAGTCTGCGACGCTGTGAATATAGTAGTGATCGGAAAGAAGTGCGCATATTTGGTCAGCCGATCAACTACGTAAATGTAATCTTTACCTTGGGCTTTCGGCAAACCCGTGATAAAGTCCATCGATAAACACTCCCACTTCCTGTCAGGTATCGGAAGTGGCTGAAGCAATCCAGCAGGATATGTGTGTTCCTGCTTGTTCTGCTGGCAAACAGAACACTCGCGAACATACCGAAGAACATCAGTCTTTAGCCCTTTCCAAGTAAACCGCTCCCGAAGCAACTTGTATGTCTTGAAGTAACCGGGATGGCCTGCCATAGGAAGATCATGAAAGGCTCTCAAAACTGTATCCCTCAACTCGGAACTAGGAACTAGAAAAATCCGCCCCTTGTAAATGATCAAGTCATCCACAATGGTGTACCTACTATCCTGCTCTGTCCCATCAACAATGCTAGAAGCCCATGGGTTCTTAGCATACTCTGTAACGATCCGATGTCTCCAATCCTCGGAAATCTGTGCCATAGCATTCAGCTGAGGTCTGCGAGACAAGGCGTTAGCTACAACATTCTGCTTCCCCTTAATGAAGGTGATATCAAAATCATATGACTACAGTTTGCTGACCCATTTTTGCTGTCTCTCATTTAGGTCTCGCTATCCAAGGAAGTGTTTCAGACTATTGTGATCTGTACGCACACTGAACTTGCTGCCTACCAAGTATTGCCTGAACTTAGCCAAAGCACGCATAATGGCTAACATTTCCTTGTCATAAATGTTGTAAAACCTCTCAGGACCCCTTAGCTTCCTGCTCTCAAAAGCAATAGGGTGCCTCTCCTGCATCAAAACAGCACCAATGCCCTCTCCTGAAGCATCACAAAACAAATCAAATGACTTCGTAAAGTCAGGTAATGCTAACACTGGACACGAAGTCATGATCACCTTAAACCTGTCAAAGCACTCCTGAGCCTGTGGTGACCAAGTAAAAGCCCCTTTCTTTGTCAAATCAGTAAGGGGTGCGGCGTGATATAATGTCCCCAAAAATTGGACAAAATGACTCAATTATTTAATATTCCCTAACTCTTAAATTATTTTCAAAAGAGGGATATTAAATAATTGATAAATCAAGTTATTAAGTGACTTAGTAAAATATTCAAAATATTACCTTGTAAAAGTCACTTATATTTTGATTGGGGAAAAATTATAAAGTGTCTTATGAAATATTAATACCTTTCTAAAATATTCATTTAAGTGACTCATGAATTATTAAAATGTATAAAGTCACTTTATTATAGTTTGGAAAAGAAGGAAGAAAAGTCACTTTATTATTTTGTGAGCAAATTAAAAGAAAATTCGCCACTTTTAGGGCATGAAGGAAAAAAATAGAAAAGAAAGAAAGAGGAAATCATTCGGGACCTTTTGTTGCATAATTTTCAGAGGAAAACCGGTCGAGCTCTTGGGTGGAGAATGTGAAACCCTAACAGCCATGGTTTCGAGTGTGAGATCATCACTCCTAGCTTGGCATGGTCGAATGTCTGGAATGAAGAAAGCAGCTGACACTCAGATTTTCGCATTCATCATGTACTGAGATTTTGTTGCTTCTTATTGATGATTTTTGAGAAGTTCCTAAGCTTGTTGAAGGCGTGACTCCCTGTAGAAATCATAGACGAGTTGTTGCTTGCTGCATACTTGTTCTCTGGGCGTATTGTTGAAGAAATCGAGCATTCTGAGGTGGACGTGTTTCCTTGAAGCAGAACGGTTCGATATTCAGCTTCTATCTGCGCTGGGACAATCCACGGTGGTTCCAAAGGAGACGTGAGGGCTCTACAAAGCAGGACGACTCATATCTCATGAGTTTTGATTGGAAACACGGGTATTTGTGGTGGACGCATTTTCTGGGAGCTTCCCTACGGGTTTAGCTTCATATTAAGGTTGAAATCCACTGCATTACCAGGTCTGAGAATTTATTATTGTTTTACTCTGTAACTTTGGTATGTTGAAATGAGATAAATGGGATAGGTTATGAGGGAGTCCTCCAAATCCAGAATACTGAATATACATTCCTGTGGTTAATTGCTGAAACCTCTATTTTTGCTATTGCTCAAACTTGTAATTGTGTTCTCCAAGCAACCCGTCTCCTTGAGTATTGGAAAGAAAGGATGATATGTTATTGCTGTTAGGCACTATCTGAAACATCTTTGAGTTTCTTGTTAGTCTGAGTCTTGAATAAAGCATTTTTAGTATTAATTGTGCTTATTAAATCATTGTGACAAACTGAGAACAAAATTCTGAAAATAGGATGTCTTACTTTCCAATTTCAATGGAAAATCTCTGAGTTATTGTGACAGAGTTTGCAAACAGATTATTATCCCTGTCTGGATCATTAGAAACATCTAAAAACTACATCCTGGGCTGCTGCTACAGTCTGCTAAACATTTCTGAGTGTTCTTTTAATGCTGTAAGGTGTTTTGTCAAGGTTGCCTGCTAAGTTTGCAATGCTAATGACTTAATGTTTGTAAAGAATGCTTATATATGTAAAATCAGAAAATACTAAACTGATGTCCTTCAAATCTGAGCCACCTATGTGCATTGAAAGAAAATCAGAAAATACATTACGTTGTGTTGACTAATTCAGTTTCAACCAAATGCATCTTTCCATGTGAGATTCAAAGGTTTCTGTTAACATCAATTGCTTCAAAATACAAAAGGAGACAGTAACCAACAGTAAAAGGGGTTGTCAGACAATTGTTGGACAGAATTCCAAAGCATTAAAAAGTCACTAAAATTGGTTCAGATTTCGCAAGGCTCTTTACAGAGGTATCAGAGCATATGTAACAGCATTTTTGACAGCACATACACGGGCTCTCTTCAAACCAAACAAACAATCAGAAATTAGATTAGCGTATGAACAGCTTACACATCAGTTCTTGGTAAAAATCCCAAGGGAATAATACAGAAAAATTAGAGCAGATTTGACCAGCTCACTACAATGGTATCAGAGCCACAATCCTGCCAGCTTGTTGGGTAATCAGTTGGGTACACTACAGTTTGGATTTCTCTTCAGTTGGACAGTGAGTTAGTTTCATTGCTAGAGTTCAGAATGGAAGAGTGTTGCCTACATTCCTCCCTGCTACGCCAGCAAAGGAAGAGACTATTGTGGAGAAACTATTAAAAAATCTTGTACAAACTCAACAAAGAATGTTTTATAATTTGCAGCGTTACGAAGATTCACTTTCGAGACAGTCCAGGCAACAATACAAGACAGAGTTGGTAAAGAAAATCACAGGAGGTGTCTGCAAAGATCTTCATGAGAAGTTTGAGAAACATGCTGATTGGGCACACGAGGCATCCACTAAGGGGCAAACTAGTCATCTTGTCTTAGAGCAGGTTAGTTTAAAACTTGACTTTGATCAACCGTATGAGAGTATGGATTCTATGGATGTTCCTTTGGTTGTTTCCAGTGCTGCTCCGACAATGCTTGGAGATTGCAAAGTGACCATTGGAAAAAAAGAAGAGCCGAAGGTACAAGAACGTGTAGATGGGTGTGAACAAGAGAAGAGGCATGATTCGGAAAATTATGTTTGGGTATCTAGCTTGCATCATGAGGCTCATAAATTTCTTCTTTTAGAGAACCCATCGAAGGCTCCAATTAGAGGTGGTATTTGGCACACACTTGGTGGATCAGCCACTAGGGTTATACCTACACTTGTAGAGGGAGACGTAAGAGGTTTCGGTTGGGTTGAACATACATTATCCACCATGGAGGAACATTTTGCAAGGTTATATGAGGCTTCATGCCTTAGAGAGTGGATTGTGGAGACCAAGAGATGGCCTAACAAGAAAATCCTACAGTTTGATAATGTTTGGTATGTTATGGATCCAACACCATGGAGTTGGATGGGAGGAAAATTCATTTCAGCTAAGGATGTGGAAGTAGGGATCAATTTGGTGGTAGCTACGGTAGCTAGAAGAACACATAACTTTCAGCTGGGCACATCTCTTAGACCAACACGCATGGAGGGGCAACCTATCCATGAAGAAGATATAAGGAAAGACAAGGAAGACACATCAAAAAGACATAATCACAGTTATGATCTTCTTAAAAGGACACAATGGTTGTGTGTTGGGTGGTCTATAAGAGCTAATAAGGCCAAGATGCTTGCTGCCCAAGGAAGACAAAGAGAGTCACACATTAGATCCTTATTCCTACCAAAGGAAGAATGCGTGGATGTGGAGTATACCAACACAGGTAAAAGGAAGCCTAATCATCAATGCATGGGTGAAGAGTTATTGGAGGACATCCCCACTACTTCCAGATCTCTCTTGCCATCGTTTCAAGAAGAAACATTTGAGTTTAATACAAGTTTTCTTCAACAAAATCAATTGAATAAGGAAGCTGACTCTAAGTATGCAGTTGATTGGCTGAGTGCATCTACCATTGAAGTTTATGTTGAAGAAAAGTTAGCCCGAGAAATTGAGTCCGAGAAAGAGGAGGATAGATTCCCACATAATGAATCAGCTGTTGCTTCAGGTAATAGTTGCACGAGCCTAATTGTGGGTAATGTGGAGATTATGCTTGACATTTCCGGAGAGGTCTGGACCAATTTTGATGATTCCACGAGTCATACTACTACTGCCCCACTTTCTCCGCATGACAGGTTTGACCCAGATGATGATGGTGATACTATGGTGGAATCTAACATTGCTCTACTTCTGAATCAGCAAGAGTGCAAGGATGACATCTCAGAAGAAGACTTTGATGTGAGTCAAACCCTCCAAGGTCCACCAGCTACTTCATCGGATAACAAAGAAGTTGTTCATAAGCAAAGGCTTGGTGAGCCTGATAACTTTAAGGATGCACATAAGTTTTGGGACAGCCTTAAAGACACAATAGGTAGGCATGGGACCGAGCCTAATCTTAACATGCAACATAGCAACAATTCATCACCCTTGTTTGACCACAACACAACCTCATCGTGGAATTATTTTGATAATGGAATTATTTCTGCATCTGGGAGCCAATCAGAGAATGTAATGTATGGTAGCCCAAGCCACATGGATGAGCTTGGTCAGGGACCTTTGGATGTGCAAGATTTGAGGGAGCGTTTTGTGGTTTCAGAAGATGAAGTTGTGCGGGCATTGACAAGAGAAGGCAACATTCATAATTACATTGATAACCTCATCTGGAAAACCCAACTCAAGGAAAGGAAAAAGGGAGTTGTTAATGGGGTCACGAGTTCTCAGCTCTGCACAATCAAGGAGGCTTTGGAACAAATGAAATCAGATTATTTGCAATTGCTCAAGGATAGGGATCTCGCCATCAAGTTTGCTGAAGACCAGGAAAGGGAAGTTGATGACCTTTGCTTACAACTCAGTATGGCTCACAGCTTATTGTACAAAGCGGAAAATCAGACTTCTATTGCAGCTACTCATAAGACAGATGGATTTGATGCTAAGACCAATGAGATCATGCAGATTGTTGAGGGAATCAATGCCCTATGTGAGAATGATGGTAGCAATGATGTGGCTGCTCCAACAGTTTCTAAAGGAAGATTTCAGAATAGTTTCAGTCACAGGGCAACAGTAATTGATGAATTTCCCATGTTGGAAGAAATTGGGTACGAAGAGGCTCTCAAACCAGGCAAAGATAAAGGGGTCTTCCCAAGTCCAAACAATGGTACGCTGATTGGTTTTGATAACCATAAAGTGGTTGATATGCTCTATGCAAGTAACCTTGGTGGGAAGCATCACTTATTTCAGGAATTCGTTGCTTTGTATGAAGCTGCAAGTATAAATCCATTTCCTTCGATAGTTTTTTCAGCGAAGATGGGAGCAATTGGCACGATGGTGAGTTCTAAGTATAGTCACTTTCGAATCTGGGAAGTGAATGTGGGAAAAATGTCATTAGGGGGTGACAGGAAACGCTCACATGAGGTGGCTAAAAATCAGTTTTTCAGTTCTAATGATGCTGACTCCATTGGTTGCAGCAAGTTTGCAAACATGTTCTTATGTGATAACAGGCTTCCAGATTGTAAATTTGACAGAGTAGCGCAGGGGAAGCATGATGGATATGAGCCCAATGGATGTGAGTACCGGCTTTTGCGGAAAGAAGGTGGTACTTATCAGCTTGACTGCATTGTAAGGAGTGCATGCCATTTCTCATTCAGCTCACAAATTGGTGAGTTAGATATGTTTATGACATATAAGAGGGGATTGAATGATTGGTGTGAAGAGAACCATACATCGTCATGGTATGAGATGTACTCTCCTTGGGAAGAAGAATTTGCAGCCTGTAGGAATTCTAGTTTGCACTTTCCGGATGATTGTTATGCTGAGTTACAAAGATGTGAAGCTGAGGATGAGCTGAAGTTTTCAGGTAATGAGAGAATTGGATCTCAGATTTGGCCTTGGGATCCAAGAATACATATGCAGATCAGTTTTCTTGATCATGGATTGCTCAGCAGATTAGCAGAGTTCGATAGGAATGCTAAGTTTAGTTGTATCATGTGGGTACATCAAATAGACAATGGAATATTCTTTAGATTTATTTGGGATCCTGGTAATGGTGCAGATTCATGATTCTCGAGGACAAGCAATCTCTAAGGAAGGAGGACTGTAATGTCCCCAAAAATTGGATAAAATGACTCAATTATTTAATATTCCCTAACTCTTAAATTATTTTCAAAAGAGGGATATTAAATAATTGATAAATCAAGTTATTAAGTGACTTAGTAAAATATTCAAAATATTACCTTGTAAAAGTCACTTATATTTTGATTGGGGAAAAATTATAAAGTGTCTTATGAAATATTAATACCTTTCTAAAATATTCATTTAAGTGACTAATGAATTATTAAAATGTATAAAGTCACTTTGTTATAGTTTGGAAAAGAAGGAAGAAAAGTCACTTTATTATTTTGTGAGCAAATTAAAAGAAAATTCGCCACTTTTAGGGCATGAAGGAAAAAAATAGAAAAGAAAGAAAGAGGAAATCATTCGGGACCTTTTGTTGCATAATTTTCAGAGGAAAACTGGTCAAGCTCTTGGGTGGAGAATGTGAAACCCTAACAGCCATGGTTTCGAGTGTGAGATCATCACTCCTAGCTTGGCACGGTCGAATGTCTGGAATGAAGAAAGCAGCTGACACTCAGATTTTCGCATTCATCATGTACTGAGATTTTGTTGCTTCTTATTGATGATTTTTGAGAAGTTCCTAAGCTTGTTGAAGGCGTGAATCCCTGTAGAAATCATAGACGAGTTGTTGCTTGCTGCATACTTGTTCTCTGGGCGTATTGTTGAAGAAATCGAGCATTCTGAGGTGGACGTGTTTCCTTGAAGCAGAACGGTTCGATATTCAGCTTCTATCTGCGCTGGGACAATCCACGATGGTTCCAAAGGAGACGTGAGGGCTCTACAAAGCAGGACGACTCATATCTCATGAGTTTCGATTGGAAACACGGGTATTTGTGGTGGACGCATTTTCTGGGAGCTTCCCTACGGGTTTAGCTTCATATTAAGGTTGAAATCCACTGCATTACCAGGTCTGAGAATTTATTATTGTTTTACTCTGTAACTTTGGTATGTTGAAATGAGATAAATGGGATAGGTTATGAGGGAGTCCTCCAAATCCAGAATACTGAATATACATTCCTGTGGTTAATTGCTGAAACCTCTATTTTTGCTATTGCTCAAACTTGTAATTGTGTTCTCCAAGCAACCCGTCTCCTTGAGTATTGGAAAGAAAGGATGATATGTTATTGCTGTTAGGCACTATCTGAAACATCTTTGAGTTTCTTGTTAGTCTGAGTCTTGAATAAAGCATTTTTAGTATTAATTGTGCTTATTAAATCATTGTGACAAACTGAGAACAAAATTCTGAAAATAGGATGTCTTACTTTCCAATTTCAATGGAAAATCTCTGAGTTATTGTGACAGAGTTTGCAAACAAATTATTATCCCTGTCTGGATCATTAGAAACATCTAAAAACTACATCCTGGGCTGCTGCTACAGTCTGCTAAACATTTCTGAGTGTTCTTTTAATGCTGTAAGGTGTTTTGTCAAGGTTGCCTGCTAAGTTTGCAATGCTAATGACTTAATGTTTGTAAAGAATGCTTATATATGTAAAATCAGAAAATACTAAACTGATGTCCTTCAAATCTGAGCCACCTATGTGCATTGAAAGAAAATCAGAAAATACATTACGTTGTGTTGACTAATTCAGTTTCAACCAAATGCATCTTTCCATGTGAGATTCAAAGGTTTCTGTTAACATCAATTGCTTCAAAATACAAAAGGAGACAGTAACCAACAGTAAAAGGGGTTGTCAGACAATTGTTGGACAGAATTCCAAAGCATTAAAAATCACTAAAATTGGTTCAGATTTCGCAAGGCTCTTTACAGAGGTATCAGAGCATATGTAACAGCATTTTTGACAGCACATACACGGGCTCTCTTCAAACCAAACAAACAATCAGAAATTAGATTAGTGTATGAACAGCTTACACATCAGTTCTTGGTAAAAATCCCAAGGGAATAATACAGAAAAATTAGAGCAGATTTGACCAGCTCACTACACGTGACGTGAGAACCCACTAGCAAATCTCCTGTAAAAAGCACACAACCCAATGAATCCTCTGAGCTGCTAAGGTTCTCTGGTACTGGCCACTCCACTATAGCTCGGACCTTCTCAGGGTCCATACTAACTCCCTTGGCACTGATGATGTGCCCAAGATACAACAACTCCGCCATGCCTAGCTCACACTTGGATTCCTTGGCATAAAAGGACTCCTCAGCCAAGATACCCAAAACTGTATCCAAGTGAGCTAAATGCTCCTCCCATGACCTACTGTACACCAGGATGTCATCGAAGAAGACCAAAACAAATCTCCGCAGCTGAGAACTGAAGACCCTGTTCATGGTCGCCTGAAAGGTAGCAGGTGCATTGGTTAGACCGAAAGGCATAACCAAAAACTCGAAGTGACGGCAATGGCACCTGAAAGCGAATTTCTCAATGCCCTGCTCCCTCATTTGAATTTGGTGGTACCCGGATCTCAAGTCAATCTTCGTAAAGAAGATAGCACCGTGCAACTCATCAATCAGCTCATCGATGTGAGGTATCGGGTACCTGTTCTTAATTGTCCTCTAATTGAGCTGGCGGTAATCTATGCACATCCGAAGTGATCCATCCTTCTTCTTCACCAATACAACCGATGAAGCAAAAGGTGACTTGCTAGGTCTAATATGCCCCATAGCCAATAACTCATTGATGGTCTTCTCTATCTCATCCTTGAGCCGTTTCGGATGCCTGTAGGGTGTAATCATAATGGGCTTTGCGCCCTTCTCCAACTCGATAATGTGCTCAGTGCCTTTGTCTGGAGGTCTGCTAGGTGGAATGTCGCTAAACACTTTAGAGTGTTTAGTCCTCAGAATCTAAATGTCTGGATGGTACTCACCCTTCTGCTGCTCCTGCTGTGCTGGCAGTAACATACACTCTGCAGCCCAATCAACCATATCATGATGAATGAGTCTCTCCATCTGCCTGTACGATACCATCCTCAGATTGCTATCTCTGATGGCCTTGATGACATGAGGTTTCCCATTTACCTTGAACTTCATCTCCATATACCGTAGATTGAGTGTGAACTCACCCAAATCGTGAAGCCATGCCATCTCTAACACCACATCAGTATCTCCCATATTTACAACATAGAATTCAGTCTTGAACTCATAGTTGTTCATCCGCATCGAAAGATCAATTATTTTTCTGTCACATTTGAGGGTGTACCCATCAGCCACCTTGACTCGAATACCCTCAAACTCCTCTGTCTGTATACCTCGTCTCTCTACCAATCGTGCATCTATGAAATTATGAGTAGCACCAGTGTCGAGTAGAGTGATTACCTTCTGACCTGCTAGGAGCCCACGAAGTCTAAAAGATCCATCTCTCTGAAGACTAGTCAAATGTGCTTCCTGTAGCTTCCTTCCTCCTTCATTTTCACCATCATTTTCAGACATTTCATCGTCTGAATGCTCAGAATCAGCTTGCTGGTCTGACAGATCAGATTGCTCTTCTCCCTCATAAAACCATTCCATCTGGTTATTTTTCACCTTGGGACGAAGAGGGCATACATGTTTATCATCATAGGGTGCCTTACACCAAAAACATAATTTTTTCTTCTGTAAATCATTCAGTGTTTCTCTATCAAATGGTGGTGCATTCTGTCTCTTAGGATCGGGTGGATCCCTCTTCCTGTCGAATGGCCTATTCCTGTCAAAAGACTTATTAGGCCTCATATAGGGTGTCGAACCTGAAGTGAACTTGCTGCGAGGTGCTGCAAGTTCCATACTGCGTGCCTTCCTCATGGCCTCCTGAAGAGTAGGAGGATCAAATGCCTTGACCCAACCTCTCATAGGCTCCATCAAACGCTCGATGAAGAGAATCACAAGTCTCCTCTCTGAAATGCCCGTCACCATTATGCAACCCTCTGAAATTCACCAACATAAGCATCCAAACTACCTGTTTGTGTGAGCTGAGCTAGCTCCCTGAAGTAGAGTTCTGGATCCTTGTTGTCGAAACGCTCTATGAGCCTGCTGGTGAACTCCTGGTAAGTAGTGACTGCATGATGGCCAAGTGTGTACATGCCATGATGCCACCAATCGTGCGCCAACCCATCAAGATGCAATGTAGCAAACTTAATGGCCTCGTCCTCCTGCATGGGTCTCAGTGATAGATAATTGTCCAACTTCTGGACCCAAGACCTCATTGAACTCTTATCAGACCCATCAAAGTACGGCAAGGTGATCTTGCTAACTGAATACTGTAAATTTCTGTTCACCTGTGACTGTGGCTGCTGGTACTGAGGAGCTCTGCGGTGAAATCTACCTCCCCCTCTAGGTTTATGCACATCCATAAAATCATGAAAAGTCAAAGCCTGTCTGATCTCAGGTGCTAATTACAAATACTCGCCATGAAATCTACTCACATCTGCCACTGACATGCCATTGTGTGGCTGAAACTCATGATGATGACCCTGCTGCTTTGCCTCCGGTGTCGGAGGTGGTGTCTCTCTAGATAGGAATGTAGGTTGTCCAGGCCTACGCTCATGATAGATCGGTGACGACTGCCGCGGTGCTGATACCGAAGGTTGGTCTACGCCTGCAGTCCTCCTCGTCTGCCTTATCTGAATATAGTGCGGCTGGGATGGAGTATACTGCCTCATCATGCCCATCAACTGGGCTATCATGTCCATCATATTATCATGCCTGCGCCTAAACTCCTCATCAGTAATATCACCTTCGGCATGTGCTTTCCCTGAATCCCTATGTGTCTCTGCAGGAATCTCACGATCTACCATCAGTGTTGTAACACTATTCTCACTGCTATTGGAACTGGATCTGTGAATACCCAGAACCCCTGATACTGTCTGACCTTCAGGAATCGGTGGACCTGTCCAATCCTCAGTTCTACCTGTTCCACTACCCTTACTGTAGAAAATGATATCTCTACTCATGAAAAAGCATCTAAAAAGCAAACTTCTGATTGAAAAAGCAACTGAAAAAGCACAGGATGGCAGGAAAACTGTGCTCTGATACCATTGTAAGAGACCAGGTGTCTCTCAACCCAAACACTGTCTGAAAATACTGAGTTTTGTTTGTTTTCTGTATTTTTGATTTTTTTTGTAGGTTTTTGCATATAAAGAGAAAATGCAATTTTGCAAGGAAAAGACTGGAAAAATAATGTAAAATACCAGATGCATCTAAATACCATAATACAGTGTAGATCTTGAAGCTAGATAGTTTATTGATCTTTCTGAATGATTACAATGGCGATATCTAAACATGCAGACAAAAAGGCAAGAACATTTATTGTAAAAAAATCTTGGTTATTGCAGCCACCATTAAATGCTGAAGGAAGGTACGGCTAGCTTCACAGGTGTTGTCTCCAGCCACAGAATGGATGCAAAAGACTCCAGAGATCTAGGCGCCCTCACTGGAGAAGACAAAAGACCAAAAGGCAAGGCGTTTCACTTGCAAACAAAGTACGGCCCAGCCAGCAACAATAAATATAGTACGGCCTCTAGAAGAATGTGCCAGATCACATAACAAGAGAAAATAAATCGCCTTATTGCTAGATGAAGGATCTCTGTTGAAACCTTTGTCTGAATCGATTCAATAAGCACAACTGCAACCTCTGAATGAAGTCACCATGTTTGACAATCTTCAACTGATATTTCACAGTCTCAGTATGTCAGATCTTGAAGAGGGAACGTTCCTCAAAACCTGTTGATCTGTAGAAACCCTGGTTTCACAAACCCCAATGCTCTTAGAGAGAAAAAGACAAATTTGAATAATCATAACATAATGAGTTCGATTTGTCTTGGCATTATATATACCTCCTTTCAAGAATTCGACCCAAGGCATCTTTTTAATAATCATTTAAATAAATGATTAATTTCGCCCTTTTTGACTGAGGACAAATATTTAAAAAATGGCGTCCCTTTTTGATTAATAATTAAATGCTCATTTAATTATTATTTTAACTCCTCTTTTATAAAGTATTAAATACTTTATAATTTGCCACTTAATAATTTTAATATTTCATTAAAGTGACTTTATATTATAAAGTCAAATTAACAAACTTTTAATAAATATTAAATTCCCAAGTAAACACTGTTTGTTCATCAGATCATCAAACTGAGTCGAAACTGAGGTGACCAACTGAACCAGGTGCCCTGCTAAAAATAGCAACTCCTGCCTGCCTAACTTACTATAAATAGTAAGTATCTGTAAATCACTTCGGAAACGTTTGCTAGGGCCCAAACCTAAATCAATTGAAGGAGTAATGTTCCCGAACACCGGATAACTGCTTCAAGTGATCCTCTACACACATTTGTCAACCTACGAGGATCATAATGATAGGCTAACCTCTAAACCCGCTGTACTGACTAGGAAGGGGACATTACAGGTGGAGTAAGTTTTGAAAATCAATCTTTGTAAATAATTTTTTTTCTTTTTGTTTTTGTGATGTGTTTCCCCTTTCTGTGATGTTTTCATTATGTTGTGTTTCCCCTTTTCGTAACAGTCCTGTCGTGTTTTAGGTGATTAGGTGTCTTGTTTTAGGTGATATGTAGGGAAGTCCAACTATTAGGTGATTCTAGGAAGTCCTGTTTTAGGTGACTTAGGGGAAATGATTAGGAAATGATTAGGAAGTCTTGCAAATAGGTGATTAGGAAATGATGCTGACTCCGATACCCAATGGATAAGGCACTGGTTTATGCTCAAAACTCCAGAGATTCTATGGTTCTCCTATGCCGTAAGTATCCGCCATGGTCCCCAAATAGAGCCAATGTTGTACCCCAAAATTAAAAATTTTGTTACAGTTATACATTTTGAAGAAATGAGTAAAAGTCTTGTTAAATCTGTCAAAAAGGTCAAAAATTGGGTTTGCATGTCTTGCATGAGGGTTAAAAATGTAAAATTTCCAAAATCTGACGATCTGGGTCTGCTAAGAGTGACTTAATCTACAAAACCCAAATCTTAGTTTTTCATCCCTACTTTTTAGGAAAATTGCTATTTTTAGAAATTTTCTAAAAATAGTAGGTTTTTCTGGGTTTCTTTCGAAACAGATACTGGTAAAATTTTCTAAAAATAGAAAGTTTTCCCTAGTGGGTCTGTTCTGCTTTTTTAGAAGCATATGGAGGTCAGTTGGCT
Source organism: Sequoia sempervirens (assembly GCA_007258455.2). NCBI lineage: Eukaryota > Viridiplantae > Streptophyta > Pinopsida > Cupressales > Cupressaceae > Sequoia > Sequoia sempervirens. The sequence continues at coordinate 157,389 of VDFB02188606.1, forward strand.
GCCAGGTATCAGATTCAACACTCAAACACTTGGACAGAAGATGAGTTGAAGAACATGCCCGGAGAACGAGGAAGAAGGTAAAAACTGTGAAAAATATTCTAAGTTTGCTTGCCATGAGCGCCCTAGGAGAAGATAGGCGCCCATCTTTTTAGGGCATCAAATGATGAAATTAGGGTTTGAGCTCCCAGGTATAGTTGTTCAGATTCCTCCCAGCTCCACAGCGAATCCGACAGTGTAGTCATCAAATCATTCAATCACCCGAAATTCGAGATCAAACAGGGAAGTTTCAATCAGAAGACAAAATGAAAATCTTGGAAATGTTAGAAAAGTTTCTAAGTCTGGGAGCTTTCAGCGCCCCTGGTGAAGAAGTGCGCACCAAAGCTTTTGGAGGTCTAAACAGATGAATTTTCCAGTAAAGCTTCCAACATGAATTCTCTTGAATTGACCGAGCTTTCCAACGAGATCAACAACACGTCAATCCGAGTTTTCAGTAGCCAAATGTAGCAAGCAGAATAGAGGGTTTGAGAAGAGCCAAAAATGAAAGCAGAGAAGAAAACTCAAAAATGGTTAACTCTGGTGAAGTTGGGCGCCCCAGCTTGCCAGGGGCGCCCAAGCTTTTGGTGCCTTAAAATCAACTTTTTGACAAGGTTCCTCCCAAAAGATCCCTCTTGGAATCTCCTCAACGTCACAACGAGCATAACCATCAGTCTATTCGACGCTTGGAACTTCAGATTTGACAAGATCGTTTGTAGAAGAGGAGTTGATAAAAAACAAGAAAATATTCTAAGTTTGGTCAAGATGGGCACCCCTGGAGAAGAAGGGCACCCAAAGTTTTGAAGCTTGAAATGATAGAATGTGCTAATAAAGCCTCCAAGATCACCTTGTCAGATTCGATCGAGCTATCCAATGAAGCTGTCAGCTAGTCAATTCGATCATTCTAACTCCCAGAATCGAGAAATCATTAGAAGATCAAAGGGAAAGAAGAGGAAAATTGAAAAAACTCCAAAAATGGCTAAGTGTGGAGGAAGTTGGCGCCTCTAGCCAAGAAGGGCGCCCAAGTTTACTTGCCTTAGTCAAAATTTCAAAAGTTTCAAAATTGCAAGATGAAGAGAATGTCTAAGTTCATTGAACAAGCCGATTTTAGGGTTTTGAGGATTAAAGCAAAATAAAGCAGAGTTATTTCAAACTCTAAGTCTATTTAATACATCTCTTCCATGCAATTTTCATCATTATTGAAGGTGGCGTCCCAAGTAGAAGAGTGGAGCAGCAATTTTGAAGTTCCACTTCAAGATTCAAGAGCTCAAGGTTGCTGATTTTCATAAATAATTTTCAGACCAACATAATTTTCAGACTAGCAACATAAGACCTTGCTTTTTTATGCTTTTTCATCCAAAAGATCAAATTTTTGAAGGAGAAGGTCAAAGATTTCAGTTTTCAGCCATTTAGGTCTCTTCATCTCATTCTTCTGAAGAATTTTTGAGGAAATTTATCAAGTTGCAGCAGCTGCTTTTTCCTTGCATGTCAGTGAAATCTTCAAGGTTTGCAAATTTTGATTATTTGGGTCCTCTCAAAACTTTCTTCTAAAGAAAACCCATATCACAGCTTTTTTTTCAAATTCTAGGGTTGGCTGTTTTTTCAATCAGACCTCAGTGTTTTTCAAATTTAATCAACTGGGTCCATTTCTAATTGTATTATGAAAAAACCCAGGTGCCAGTTTTTTTCGGTGAAAATTTGAAAAAATTAGGGTTTGCTGCTTTTTAAGTCTAAATTCAAAATTTTCAAAACGAGCGATTTGGGTTGTCTTGCAACGAAATTCTGAGCAAAACACATATCTCAGAAAAATTTCCAAAAATTTGTCCGTTTGAGGAAGAAAAAACCAACATTCTAAAAATAGTAAGTTGCTCAAAACTTGTCTGAACCTAGGCGAGTTTATAGTCATTCTTCAAGGTTTTCGAAATGGAATACACTCCCAATGATTTCAAGACCAAATCAGCTCTCTATCATGACTAGATCAAAACAGCTGAGACGGACTTGCATCACATCAAGCCGGTGTTTGATCTACGTGCTTTGGAGAGCGTAGGCAACACTACAATCAGAAACTTGGGACACTCTGGACTCCTCGCAGCAGCGTCCATTCCTATTGTAGTTCAGAGTCTCGAGTTTGTAATCACTTGCATCAAGCATTACAATCCGGCAACACAGGAGATTCAGTCAGTAGATGGCAGATTGATTTGCAATTTGAAACCTAACATGATCGAGAAATGCTTCTCAATTCCCCCTTGGCCTGAAAGTGTGACTATCTCTAAGGGTGAATGTAAAAGGATGTGGGAAATGCACAAGGACAAGTATAGGAAGAAGATTGTACAGAGGTGGATGAAGGAAAAACATAAGACCAAACCTAAGAACATCGGGCGAGGGGAGTTCAAAGATGAAATTGCTATCATAATCACCTTGCTCAACAGGGTAACTGGACAAGAAGATGCTACAAAGTTTCAACCTTGGATGTTCTACGCCATACCCCAAATCATGAAGAAGATTGAGTTCTATGATTGGGCGACCTTGATCAGTGACAGCCTCTATTAGTAGATAACAGAGTACTTCCAGATTCATGAGTTCCATACGGTTTCCTACCTAGTCTACCTAATGGCCTACCAAGGTCAATTCAGAGGGTTGAACATCGAAGGATCTTTGAATGTACAACATATCTATAACTATTACCCTCAACTGGAGTTCACGAAGTCATTACATCATTATAAGAGGGTGAATGAGGCTTTCCTGATGCACACAGTGCGAGACCTGGACAATGAATTGCACGTCCGTATCTCATCTATTGCCAGGGCAGCGATGGCGGAGTGGGCAGATTGGTTTATACAGTTTCCTACTTTCACCTATCTCAGAGTCTATGGCTTTTCCGGCACTCCACTCATTCTACCGAGATACCCATCAGATGAAGTTGTCTTCATGGAATTCCTAAGACAAGCACATGATGTCCACATAGTCTTGAGGAACAGAAAGAGACCCGCCCTCAGTTTTCCATTGGGGTTGGGAATTTATACATGCAGATCAGCAATAGATGCTAAGACCATGAGAGATGAGTTAGATAAATTTGGTCTCAAGCCTTACAGCGAGAGACGATCATATGACCCTCATGGCGTCTATACTGCCCGACTAGAGAAAAACTATGCTCATTTACCCACTCTTGAAGATTTTTGGGCTAACTGCATAGATGAGTATGAAGTGCAGAGGCGTAGTTACAGCAGGCTCACTCTTCAGCAAATGAAAGACTGCTTATCAGAGGATATTGAAGGGTTATCAGATCATGATGACGATGTGCTTCTCCCGATGTATGCCCGAAAGTGAATTGAAGATCAGCCCCTTCCTCAGGTCAATTGGGCCAATAAGGAATCTCTCTCTGTTGCAGAAAGAACAAAACAAGTCCTCGAGCACAACAAAGTTTTCCTAGTCCTTAAGAGGAAAAACTCCATTCCAGCAGTAGAGCCGCCAAGGACACAATCATCACTTCCCTCTTCTTCTAGAGCACAGTTGAAAGGGAAAGACATAAGTCAGTCTCAAGAAAGCGTGAAGGGTAGCAGATCAAATAAAAATGTAAGAAGAAGGTTAGACTTCTCAGGCATAGTCATACAGGAGCAACCCACAGTTGAAACAGAAGCTCCTCCTGAAGAGCCCATAGCTCAGAAGGAAACAAAGGAGCTGCCCTTAACACATGATTCTATACCATTGACAGGGTCTTCACCCATTCACATCGACCTCAATATTGAAGAAGATGAAGAAATTGAAATTGTACCTCCCAAGGAAGTTAATAAAGATACTGCCGTGTCTTCGCTTGAGAGCTCCTTGGGAAGGGTGAGAAGAAGACCTTCATATCAGGTGGATTTTGATGACCTTGACAACATCTATCGGGATTCTCCTAAGAAGAAAGCAAAGAAGCAAGTTCACTTTGATAGGAATTCTGATGGTGAGATGGTCATGGAGACTGCTACACCTCCCGTAGATAAGAATAGAGATGAAGTAGATATGGATGACTTCGTGATGGTCAAGGCTAATCTTGGTAAAAACACCAAGCATGTGGATGTTAGTTTGTTCAGAGTTGTGTCTGAAAGCCTTCAAGAAAGAGTGCTCAAGGATGGAGAAGACAAAGCAGCCCTCAAGGCTGAAATACAACAACTCATGCTTTTATTTCTAACCTTGTCCATGGCTCTTCACGGGCTACTCAGTTGCTGCCCTAGGTTTTAGAGGCACCAGCTGATCATCATTAGTTGAGACAGCTAGTAATCTGTGGGAAAGAAACTCAAGAGTGGATCGAGAGTTTCATCGTTAGAGGAAAGGAGATCTTAGCACAGATGTTTCAGTTGAGAGACAACACTCATGCACTACGTCAAGGTATTCAAGAGTTTGAACAGTCAATGGCTGAAAAGAAACCAAGGCACGAAATCATAATTGCAGATTTGGATATAGCCTATGGTTCAATTGTTTCAAAAGAACACAAGAGCCAGATCCTTGCTTGAAGAGAGCGTCATGTCTTCAAGATTAAAACCTATGAGAGGATATCCGAGGAGTTTATTGCCTACAGACAAAGGGTGATCGAAACTCTTCTTTTCATCAATGAGTTTGTCACAGAGATTCCTTCTCGGAACAGTCTTAAAGATGGTTCCTATATCGGGCTTGATGAAGTGCAAGCTCAGTTTCAGAATGTTCAAAGTTGTGATGGCAACAATCTAGTTGGCGGGAGAATGAATCACATATCCATGATGTCAGCAAAGTTTGAAAAGGCGGCCAATGAGGTTGAAGATTTCCTGAGATCAATTGCAGATGGAGAGGATATCTTGGAAAAGCGCAACTTTGCTATTGATGGTATAGATGCACTTGATCGTGACATAGTTTCTTGCTTTTTAGCGGATGTCATTGAGATTTAAAGTGGCTTTCATCTAGAAGCTTTCTTTCCGCTTTCTTTCTATTCTTAGAACAATTCTTATCCATTCTTTGAAGAAGAGAAAGAAGATAAATTGTAATGGTTGGCATTTCCTGCTTTTCCTACTTTCTTAGGTGTAGATGTTATCTTCTTTTAGTTTTAGAAATAAAGCTTGCTTGCTGAGCAAGCCCTAGTTGTAAAAGCAAGGATATTTTAGGGTTCCCTACTCCTCTGCTTGCCTATAAATAAGAGCCTTTTCTCATTAGTTTTCTTTAACCATGCTAGTGATACCAAAATGCTGAGCCTAAGTGCCTTCTATTGTTATTCAGTGTTGTTCAATTGTTTTTATGATAGTGAATTGTTGAGACTCTTTTAGCCAACAAGTAGTAATTGTAATTGTTGTTTCTTAGGTGTTAGATATTATCTTCTTTTAGTTTTAGAAATAAAGCTTGCTTGCTGAGCAAGCCCTAGTTGTAAAAGCAAGGATATTTTAGGGTTCCCTACTCCTCTGCTTGCCTATAAATAAGAGCCTTTTCTCATTAGTTTTCTTTAACCATGCTAGTGATAACAAAACGCTGAGCCTAAGTGCCTTCTATTGTTATTCAGTGTTGTTCAATTGTTTTTATGATAGCGAATTGTTGAGTCTCTTTTAGCCAACAAGTATTTATTGTAATTGTTGTTTCCTTTGTGTAAGAACAAGTTTGCAAGCCTCTTTAGCTGCAAGTTTTTGTTCCTTGCTTGTGTTTAGTATAGTCTTTTGTTCCAGAAGTTTGAGAAATAAAGTCCTGACCCTCTTTTGCCTCGATATAATGTCTCAAGTTTCTGTCTATCGTGTTATGCTTATATGATCTTAAATTTCAGCTTGCATTGAAAGTTAGTAGATGTATGTAGAGAGGAGAGTTTATCTGAGTACGTTTATTGTGTTATGCTTTTGTGATCTTAATTTCAGCCTACATTGAAAGTAAGTAGATGTATGTTGGGAAAGAGTTTATTTTAGCACTTTGTCAGAGAATCAAACTTTGTTTATTTCTATTTTCTCTTGATCTGCGTTTACTTGAGAAAATAGAAATGTCTTTAGCGTAAGTTAGTCGTAGTTGGAATTCTTAATCAGAAAATATCAGCTGCGACGTCTTGTGTTTTATAAACCTTGTGCTCTAGCTGAACCAAAAAGATAGGCAAATTAGATTTAATTTACTTTCTTTCATAGCATCAGCAAGAGGGAGCTTCCCCTCCTAATTTGAAGAGCAGTTTATCTATGCATAGCTGTCTGTTTCAAATACACATTTCGGAGGTGCAAATTCAAACCCCAACATAGAGATTCTTTCATATGTTTCCACTTCGAAAAGATGTTCTCTCCAAGCGAAAACTTTCCTTTTTGTAATGACCCCTTTCTAGTGAAAACATTTAAACCTGAATCTTGCTTTCAAAGCGTTACTCAAAGAGACATCAAGAACGTTAGAAATCAATAAATTTCAGTAATAAATAAGGGTGAAGAGTTGTAGATGAAATAAATGTTACATTCTTGCCAAAGGATTATTCATTTCTTCCCTATCACTCTTATGAATGATTCTTCTATGTAATTTCATAAGAGCATCAGATTGCTATTCAACGCCTATGAAGATCTCAAAGGTTATGTCCTATCGTTCTTTTATCATAATAGAGCCATTATTATCTATAAGTCCAATAATTGCTGCAAGCATTATTATTGGATAATCGTGATTATATATTATATAATGATTATCAAAGTATATTTAGCAGTGCATGAAATTTATATGAAGTGAACCCATTATATTTAATATATTTATATTTTTTCTTATATATATATATATATCGAGTATATATATCTTCACACCAACCTTTACTACTCCTTAATTTACTTTATTTATTATTATTTATTCATCCTTTGATGAATCTCCAATATAATTCATAGACAACTAATTTATAACAGAATTACTTACCCTTTGCCTTACCTTTTGCCTCAGTCGGCCTGCAGACGCTCTTTCTATCACCTTTCCACTGATAATTGTAGAAGGTTCCTTTATATGTGGTAGGCTCTATGCCACTGTTTCCTCCATTTCCTCGACTTCTCCTGGACTGATGGCCGGCGGTGAGCCTTCAAGATGTAATCCTTATGGTGAAGATGATCTCAGACTGGCAGCGACAACAACTTTGAAGTCCTGTGTTCAATAGGAGAGAAGTCTCATAGAGATTTGAGCCATGCCGGGAGTGCCTTGAGAAGGATTGGCATTGATGCTTGGAATCCCAAGCTCGTGCTGCTCTTCCACTGTGTCAAGTGTTTTGACTCTAGAACGCCTTGCATATACGGGATGTATCTACAAGGGTCCTTTGTGTTCTTTCCTTTGTATCCTATGTGGGTCTCTTATCGATTTATAGACATCCCCTTATTCCCTGCAAGTGATGTAGTCCTTTTAGCGGTGAAGAATATTTTGTCCCTTCTTATTCCATTTCCTCTGCTGATCTCTCTAATCACCCTGATACACTTCTCCACTAGACACAATAATGCCTGAGGGAGTGCATTGCCTTTGGAATGTATGTTATTCGATGGCATCCAAATACCTTGTTGCTTAACTGGTCCGCCATGATCCCATTCAGAATCCACGTATTCGACCATTATTTGGTTTGGCCCAACTCAGCCTCCATGCAAGAGCCCATGTCCTGTTACCATACCCGTTACTCTCAGAACCCAACAAAAATGATCTTTTTTCCCCATACCCCTCCTTAGAAGACATTCACTCAATTTAATAAGCATAGATCGATACCTTCCAAGCATTGCCTTTGCTTGATTCTTTTGCTTACTCTTTAAAGATAATGATTTTGCGAACTAGAAAAATGCTTTTATATTCAATTATAAGGATATTTGAAATACGATTAATGTTTTATATTTATTATTTATGTCAACATTATTATAATAATTATTGACCTTATATAATTATATTTTATTTATTATTAATCAATAATAATATTTGTTGTTTCATTTATGATATTCAAATATTATCTTCGATAATTATAATTATGATGGTAAAAACTTATATTTTTATTTTGATATTTATTTGTTTTGATACTTTATATTTTAGTGATGTCATTTTGAGGGACATGACACTTTTATCCTCCTCTGCTACAATGGCGTCATATGCAACTACTAATTGAGATGAGTATCAAATCCTTCACCCTGCCTTCTGCTACAGTTATTTCAAGCTACTGGATTCCCTGACGAAGCTCATGTGCCTTATGCCTCAATTGATATATCTTTGTGAGAAGGTATCGGCCTGCAACAATGAAATCTTCAATCTACTTGTCCAGGAGCTTTCCACGATTAACTAATCGATCCGATTTTTGTTGTTCTGCAGGTATCCCTTGAAGGTGTAGAAGACCAGGTGCTCTGCTCGAGTTTCCATGAACGAGATCTGAGATGTACTGCCGGAGTTGCTTGGTTTCAGCCTTGAGGGATGCCTTAGCTTCTTCGTCCTCCATGACATGCTCTTCAAGATTACTTGCGACAACATTAAAGAGGCTTACATCGGTTTGCCGAGTGCTCCTGCCAAGATTAGCTTTAACGAAAGTGAAATCACCAACTTCAACTAAATCCAGGCTCTTTCCCTCTGGCAGTGTACCAACTTCAATGATGATCTCTGCTTCAGGAGTCTTCTCTATGTGCACCTGCTTCTTAACCTTCTTGCTTGACCTATTCTGATAAGGATCGCCAAACTCAAATAAATCAAGCTAATATGAAGGCTTTCGCCTCTGTCTTCCCAAAGACCTCTTGAGCCAACATGAATGATCAATGTATTTTCTCGAGGAGAGACTGTTGCTGCTATATCAACGTATGATGGATCAACTGGCGCTGAGGCTTCCCGAACCGATGATTCTGGCTTTGAGTCAATATCAATTGGAGGTGACTGCAGTGAAAATGGCGCGCTAGGAGATGAAGAATCAACTTCAGCCTATATCGCTGTCTCCATTGGAACTTTCGGCATCTACTCAATTTTTTTTTGCTTCCGTTTTGTTGTGCTTCTCCCTTTCGTATTCCCACTAACTCTGACATCTTTAAGTGGATGTGCGATGACCTTAACTTGAGGCCTCAACCTAGATGTAGAAGGAAGTGAAGAAAACCCTACTAGCGGCTTTGAAACTCAAACTATCCTCTACTTTCTCTTGCTGTCCTAGAAGTGCATGCTAGTTTTGATAACTGCTCTTGACAGGTCCTCAATTAAAGTACTCTCCCTGGCGTACCAATTTGGTTGGCGAAGTGGCTAGCGAGCAACTTGATCTTTGACATATGTGCTAAGCAACACCTCTCTGTCATCATATGACAAACCCTCAACATCTTCTGATAGGAAATCAACAAGCTGAGGAAGAGTAAGTCTACATTAATGACGTCAACATACTTCAAATTCGTCTTCGCAGTTGGCCCAAAAGTCCTCAAGTGTTGGCTTGTGTGAATTACTTCACTCCAACCATGCTGAATAATTACCCAATGGATCATAAGAACGCCTCTCGATGAGATACTTGAGATGGAGTCTTTCCAACTCATTCGTCATTAACTTGCAATCAATAGCTGTCTTGCATTTGTAAATACCCCATCCGAAAGGAAAGGTGAATGCTTTCTTGTGCCGATTGTGAAGAAAAGAGTGAACCTCTTGAGCTTGTCTCAAGAACTCCATGAATAGGACCTTGTTTGACGGGTACCTCAGTAGCATAAGAGGTATTCTGATTGAATGAACCAATCTGCCCAACTCTCCATTGCTGATCTTGCCTTTGGTGAAATCTTGATGTGCATTTCATTATCGAAGTCTCTGATTGTCTTCATTAGGAAGTGATCATTCACCACTTTGAAATCCTATTCAGCCTTTGAGAACTCCAATTGTGAGTAATATTCGTAAACATGCTGAATGCCAAGAGTTCCATTGGTCTTTAAAGTTCTATAATTGCCTTGAAACGAAATTAAGTAGACCAGATAAGACACCTTGTGAAGCTCGTGGATTTTAAGGAATTCTGTGATTTGTTGGTGAAGACACTCGTTGATTAACATGGCCCAGTCAAAGTGTTCCTTGTTGTCCATAATCCGGGAAATGACATAGAACATCCATGGTCGGAAATGAAATATTCCGAGCCAATTTTTTTCGTTTTTTCAATGATCAGATTTCAACATTACAATCAAGTGCCCGTTAAGGTTAGAATATAAACCCAAACGTATAGAAACAACTCTAACCAGAATGGCGCCGATGATGGCGAGCATTGGTCAGAGGATCTTCTACTCTAAATGCAGAAAAGGGAACTCGACGTCAAGTATGTGCTACCCAATCCAATGCGGAGTGAGGGGCGACCATATGACGGAGTGATTACAGTAACAATGCTTGAAAGAAATGCAGAAAGATGAAACTGCTCAACACCCAGAATGTGCTTGCTACCCAGAATGGGAAGTAGCTACCATAGGGCGGAGGTAAATCTATTACAATAATTATTGAAGAAGAAAGAGTATTACAACAGCAATAAAGCAATATTCAAAGAACGACTGGTCAGTACTACTGCCAGTTTACAACATATTATTGCCTGCAAATCAGAATATAAGATGCTCTTTCAATAGTGCATACAATAAGAATCCCTCTGCAAAGGTTATAAGAAATCTTGACACCAACCAAGAAAGGAAGATGCAGATTCCACAAACTGTCATATCAGATCTGCACTTTTTGTTACATAACCAGCAACTTACAAACTCAAAGAATTGTTCATGACTTCCTCAAATATGACCCGAATGATGTGAAGTAAAATGCAATGCAGTCTAATGATTAAGGCGACCAAACCCAAACACTAACACAGACCCAAATGCCACTAATTTAATTTGCACGGAAATCAAGACAAGCCACAATGGTACGGCCCAGCTGAGAAATTTGACTTAGCTTTAAAAATTCAATACACAACAATAAAATCTGAGATTTGAGCTAATGATTCGCCCTTGACAGACTAAGGGATTGAGACAATACCCACAAGCTATATTTTTGTATTTTTCAAGTTATGAGCAAAAACATAAATCTGCTGTGCTAAATAATGCAATAAGCTGAAACCTCTAACATGCCAAAACGAAACTAACTATGCAATGAACTGAACACACAATGTATGAACTAAGATGCACTCACAAATAGATTGAATCACCACTAGATGTTGTCTTGCAAACACGAAGCGATGCCCGAGCTAGGAGGCCTTCATTCCTCGAAGCGATTCCAGAGCCAATCCGGCAGCATAACAGTATAGTAGACCAAAGATGATGAAATGATGCTCAAATCTTCTTTTTATAAGTTTCGGTTGATTTCACGAAACCCTAAAATCTGCTTCAATGTCAAAACCCTAACCCTTTCTTTAAGAGGGCGTACTTTTCCTTCAAGGCTTAACATTTGATATTTAAAATAAATACCATACTTTGATAAATGCGCCCTTCATACTTGCTTTGACTTTGGCAATAATTAAAATAATCTTTTAATGAGGGCGCCACCCTCAAAGACCACTTTTTAAAAACAACATTAAGTCAATAGTCTAGGCCAAGGGGTCAACGTAAAAATATAATATTTAAAACGTGACTTTTAATTAAATGACTTAACTTATCCCTCTGAATGTGCCCTGAAGCCAATACTGAGCAAATCAACTGACCAAACTAAAGCAGGAAGTCAACCAAGCTGAACCCAACTGGAAAGCTGCCAAAAATAGAATTTACTAAAAATAGTAAATTCCAGAAAATGCTCTGAATGCCGAAAGGAACATACCACTGCGAAGCTCTCTGAAAACCCAGAAAGAATCCGCCATCAGATCCACCAACTCCGAGCAAAGACAACCTCAAAAATAGGAAACCCTAATTTTACCTTCCGACTAGCCTTCGGGTTTCCAGCAAAAGGCCAACGGTCACCAAGAAGATCAGGATTGAGAAGGGGATATTACAGGAAAATATTAGCTTCCTCTTGACTTGTAACCCGGTTGAGCAAAGTTATCAAGATGGAAATTTCATCCTTGAACTCCTCACGCCCAACCTTCTTTGGCATGTTGGTCTTTTGTTCTTTTAACCATCTCTGAGCAATCTTTCTTTGAGATATTTCTCTATCTCAGTACCATATCTTGTTGCAATCCTCAATGATTATGGTAAAATTGTCTGTGCAAGGTGGAATGGCAAAGCACTTCTCCATGTCCCTCGACTTGAGGCTGCAAATGTGTAAGAGACCAGGTGTCTCTCAACCCAAACCCTTTGACTGCAAATGCGTTTTTTTGTTTGTTTTGTAATTTTTGGTTTTTTTGGTGTTTTTGCATATAAAAGAGAAAATGCGATTTTTCAAGAAAATGCTTGGAAAAATATAATAAAACACCAGATGCTACAAAACTATTGAATATAGATCAGATCTCGATGCCAGATGATTTATTAATCTTTTCTGAATGATTACAACTGCGACAAATCAACATACATGAAAAAGGCAATAACATTTATTGTGAAAACCTGGTTATTGCAGCTGCCCAAAAATGATGAAGAAAGGTACGGCCAGCTTTAGAACAAATGCCTCCAGCCTCGAATACGATGCAAATGACTCCAAAGACCTAGGCGCCCACACTGGAGAAACCAAAAGACCAAAAAGCAAGGTGTTTCAACTTGCATAAAAAGTACAGCCTTTCAGCAGTGGTACGGCCTCCAAACCAGCAATGATAAAATCCGTACAACCTTGGGAAACGTGCCAGGATAAAGATCTAAATCAGCTGCTCAAATATATAACTTTCCTGACAAGTATTGAATCAACCCTGGAGATTTATTTCAAGATAAACTTTGTAATAACTTTTGAATGAAGCTATTCAACTGACAATCTTCAACTAGTATTGCACAGTCTCAGTATGCCTGATTCTAAAGAGGGAACATTCTTCAAAACCTGATGATCTGCAGAAACCCTTGTTTCTCAAACCCCAATGCTCTCAGAGAGAAATAATAACAAATTCGAATAATCAACATAATGAGTTCGATTTGCTTTGAGGAAATATATACCCTCTCTCAAGAATTCAACCCCTTCTCAAAAAATCAATTAAAATGCATTTAATAATATAAATTCGCCTCTTCTTTGACTTAGGCAATATAATTAAATAATGGCGTCCCTTTAATGAGTAATAAAATACTCATTATAATAATAATTCTCCTTTATTATAAAGTAATAAATACTTTATAATATGCCATTAATAATTAACACTTTAATATTTCATTAAAGTGACTTTATAATATAAAGTCATAATAATAATCATTTAATTATTATTAAATTCTCCCTTATTCTTCATCTGCTCAACAAACTGTCAAACTGGGTCGAAACTGAGCTGACCAACTGAACCAGGTGCCCTGCCAGAAATAGCAGCTCCCGCCTGCCTGATTTACTATAAATAGTAAGTATCTGTAAATCACTCTGAAAGTATCTGCTAAGGCCCAAACCTGAATCAATTGATGGAGTGATGTTCCCAAACGTTGGATAACTGCCTAAAGTGATCCTCTAAACACTTCTTCCAGCCTATGAGGATCAGAATGATAGGCTAACCTCAGATATAACTGTACTGCCTAGGAAGGGGACATTACAAAATGACTCCCATCGACTGATCTAATTTGTCTTGTAGATGAATTGTAATGCTTAATGCAAGCAATAACGAACTCGAGATCAAAAACCGTGATAGGAATAGATGCTGCGACCAGCAATCCGGAATGCTCAAGATTCTTCATTGTGGTGCTGCTAACACCCTCCAACGTGCTCAGTTTGACCACTGGATAGACATGACCGAAGCCTGTGTCCGAGGTTTTCAAAAAGTCGTGCATGAAGACGGATTTGGCCTTGTAATCTATAGGGTTGAATTGCATTTTGAAATTCTCGATTTTTGAGTGTAAAGTTGGATATGTTCGGACAACTTTCAGAAAAAGTTGAAAAAGGCTCTGGATGAGGCTAAAAATAGCCAATTGTGGGAAAAATTTGCGGAATTTTTCTGAAACGTGGGTTTTGTAGAGAATTGAATTCTAATCCAGCCTAGATCGTCATAGATTGAGTTTTAGCAAGGCATGCAAAGGCTTTTCAGTCGAAAACTGCAAGGGTTTTAGGGTTTCCGGGGGCAATTTTTCGCGAGAAAAATTGGAATATGGGTTTTGTAGGCAATGGAATTCTAAACCAACCTAGATGATTCAATTTTGGAAATTTTGAGTTTTTGGCCCACATGCAAAGGAATCTTCGGAAAAAAGCACAGTGCTTTAGAAATGGGAGCAACAGGGCAATTTTCTCGAAAAAATCTAAGACATGGGTTTTGCTGTTGAAGCTGAAATATGTGAACCCAGATGATCAAATTCTGAAAATTCTACCGTTTACTTTGACATGTGAGAGAAAACCTAAGACAAGAATAGAAGAATTTTAAAGACAGAAAATAGAAGTTATTATTCTGTCTCTGAAAAAAGTCACCTATGCTTGAACTGGATTTGATGAAGTCTGCATGCACTCAAAAAATGAAGTCTGAAAAGTGTATCTTCTGAACAATCTGGACCTAGCACTGCGAAGAACATTGAAAAATATTGCTCGCAGCACTTTCAAATCTTTGCTTGCTGAAGAAATACATGTTTGCTTCCACCTGTGATGTGAATAATAGGTGCTAATATGACTTAAAGAAATTAATTCAAGTCTTAAGGCGTCACAATATGCTTCCAATTCCTAAATTTAGGCACCTCCGTCTGATTGGACCTCTAAAATGCACGCCATCTCCTACTTGGATCTCCAACTCAGTTAATTGTATGAGAAATTCGCCCTAAAATGGGTGCCACCTTCAAGTACTTTAGTTAACTATACATGCAAAAATAAGTCATCCCTTTGCAAGCAAAGATTAAGTTCAGTTGAAGTCGACTAACTGAAGATTAAATAATATTTAAGTTCAGTTCACAACCTCCACCTTTTTAAGGTGATTCATGTAATTGAGTTCAAAACTCAAACTTTGACCTCTAGGCATCACTTTTCTAGAGTTATTTTCTTGAAAATTTCAATTTTGCAAACATCGCTGGAGCCCATGTTCGATCACTGATTTTGATTGATTGATGTATCAAGAAGACTGGCTGACAGTTTCATTGAAGAGCAGGATCAAAACTAACAAGAAACTCTTGAGGTTGCAAACCCTAATTCTGAGATTTGAGGCTTCAAAATTCAGGGCGCCCTTGGCCTCTAGGGGCGCTTTAAGCTTCAAACTTAGTCAAATTTTCATACATTTTCATCATTTTGAAGGTGATTTTAACCTCCCTTCATCTCGCGTCCTCCGACGTTTGGCAAAACTTTAGAATTGACTGACAGGCTCACTGTGGAGCTAGCTCCATTCTACACAAGAGCTCTTGGAGAGCACTTTTCCAAAAATCATCATCTGCTAGGTTGAAATCATGGGTGCCCTTGGCCTCCAGGGGTGCTTTTGTTCCCATACTTAGCCATTTTTCAAACTGGTTGAATTCACACTTAATCCCCAGTTGCAGGCTGTTGACTTGTCCTTTGACCCGGCTGAGGTATGCAATAGAAAGCTAGAAGCATCACGGACAGGATGAATATCTGAGATGTCCTAAAAGACTACATTTGAGGCTTGAAAACCTTGGGCGCCCCTAGCTTCCAAGGGCGCTTTTGTTGTTCCCTGTACATTTTTTACCATGATTAGACCTTGTGTTTGACTCCTGATTCCGGCTATTCAACAATGTAGATTAACCTACTGACGGATTCGTTGCGAAGCCTGATCAAGTCTTAGACGAACATTCTAGGTATCATTTGGTCAGAAACCTTCATCAACCACCTCAAAAAGATGGGCCCCTGGCTAGGAGGCGCGCTTTTCTGCTTAGTGTTAGTCATATTTTCATCTCCCTCGTTTCACATTCAATCTCTCGTATCAAGTGCTAGACAGGTCTCCCGGACTGGCTGGTAGGCTCATTGCAAAGTTGACAATATTCTGGAGAAGTCTTCCTGGAAGTGACAAATCTCAGAAATGAAATTTGGGCCTCTGAAATCTAGGGCGCCCCTAGCCTCCAGGGGCTCTTTTGCTCCAGAGTTAGAAAAATTTAGATGATTTTCACCACAGGGAAAAATCCCCTCCGAGACGAAGCATCATTTTGCACATATCTCACCATAGATTCTTCATTTGAGCGTTTTAGGCCTAGATTTCGACACCTGGTCTCTGGCCATTTGCCATTGACGACCTCAAAGGTCCTAACTTTTCACCTGAAAAAGCAAAAACTACCCACCAGACTTAAATTGACTTTTAACTGAATCTGACTTCATCACTATGATCGTGAAGTGAAGTAAGACAATCAAAACAATTTTTAGTCAATACTGACAAGTTTCAATTTTTAGGGTTTTTGACCTAAAAACAAGGATTCAAAAACCCTAGTTTTCAATTTTTTCAAATTTTGCCAATATTTTCCTGACATCAAACTGACTAAAAGCCCATACTTTGTTTGCCCAAAAACTATGTTTTGACATCATTTTTACGAAGTTAAGACCATTTTAAGCAAAATGCCTTAACGAAGCAAAAGATTTGGTTTGGGTACAACACATGTGACTCATTAGGCTGATGATCACAATTAGCTGCATAAAATTTATTTTCTGATTTTCTTTCAGGAGGGGGAAACATATCATCATGAATACCATGTTCCCCACTAGATGATGCCCTACAATCCTCCTATAAAGAAGATGGAACAACGTTATGATCTAATATACAAATCTTAGAAGAATCCACTTCCTCATCACCAAATTTATCAATAGCAATCTCTACATCACCAATGTAGAGATTTGTGCATGGTTCTTCTTCCAAGACACCTATTGTAACATTTGGTTCCTTTTTAAGCTCATCCAGTGCACACATTCCCTTGGCATCATCTGCACCTGTAATCACAATTGACGTTTTCACAACTTCAATATACCCATCCCTACAATCAATGGATTTATGCTCATGACTGATGGCATCCATAGATAACTGAATTTCAGCTGTGGGTGCTGAGGATTGTGCCAAGATCAACTCCATGGAGAGCTCTTCAATTCGAGTCTTTGACTCTTGAAGGGCCATTTGAGTGCTCTTCAAGGCATCCATGGTGACCTCAAGCTCATGAGTGATCTTATTAACTTTGTCTTCTTTCCCCTTTAGTGCATCATAATAAATCTCATCAGGCACAAGAAGATGGTCTCTATCGAGAGTAGATGTAGGTAGTTAGATTTCATCACTACCACTGCTTCTCTAAGTGCCTGAAACTCTGCCAGGGGAAGTTCTCCATCAAGGTGCTTATGTGTCACTGGAGCCCTCCAACAATGATTCGCCAACAACTTATGAGTGTCATCAAAATGTTTTATGGCTACATTGATCATGTCTTCACTTACTTTCAATTGATCTGCCAATTTATGGGACCCTTGAGACATAACATCCTCATACAAAATTTTTTATTTATAATAAGCACTAAGATAAGATGTTGAATCACCATCACCAACTAATCGGAAAACATCATCAAGTGTGCTATCAGCATGCACATCAGAAGCATTAGTGTTATCTACCTCATAGGATAGCTCTAATGGTGTATTAAAGGCTATTGTTTTGACAACCTCATTGCGCACTTCCTCAACATGAATGGATGAAGGCACATCCAAAGATTCATCCTAGAATTCTGTCAAACAACCATCATGAGGTATGGCATCCTCGTCACCAACAACTTCTGATTTGCACCCCTCATCTCTCTTCCCAACTAATAAATTGGGCTCCAACAACTCAAGATGCTCTAAAAATGTTGTCTGGTTCTTCTGATACCCTTGTAAGACTTGCAAAAGCTCTGCCATGAGTTCCTGATTTGTCTTCATTTTCTCAAACCAATAACCTGTTGAGACTGAATAAAGCAACTAAAATGGCTAAGTGTTGGTGACCACTGTTACCCTCAAGCTGGAAAGATGCATAGCTCTAATACCATTGTAAAAACCCCTATAGTTTTGTTTGATATTTTTCACGATATTCTCAGTTTTACATATTGTCATTTTGTCAAACAATTTGCATGTTGATTGGGCTGAGTTTTTCCGTGGTTTGAAATTTACATAGTATAGATGTGAAACTCAACACACATCATCTTCATACAATGCATTAACTCATATTATAACATACAACAATATACCCTCGGCAAAATAAATTTTTTAGCATTAATAATGGCAGGAATACACTGTTCAGAACTGAAAATTAATTAATGCTGCATTTAGTATCAGTTTGCATAGCCAAACTTACTAGGCGACTTCCTGAGCTACTACAGAAGATAAAACAACATTAAATAATAGCACATTCAGTCTGAAACACAAAATGTTTGCACCACAATTTCTGACCTGAAAGTTATCACACCCAGGTTACATATATTTGCATTGAGTCGGCTTCCTAAAGGGCCCCCACGACTTGCTAAATGCTGCCACAGGCCATTGTATAGGTAGGTGTTGAGAATAGGTTGTTGTTAACATATAAAATTCTCACCCAACAAGTAACTCGATCTCACCACAATAGTTATCAACAGTAATAATGGATGGCGATAGGTGTGTTTGTCAACTGCGACTCCTTCTAGCTAACCATGGCCTTTGCTAAGGCTCACATGCCAAGAAAATGACTGAGACACCTCCTTTCTATAGGTGTAAGGACCATGCAGGGGTTTTAGGCAGTTATAAGTTCATGAACATCCATGCCTAGGTCAGGCATGGATATTTGAAATATTCCGAGCCAATTTTTTCGTTTTTTCAATTAACAGATTACAATCAATGCACCCGTTAAGGTTAGAGGATAAACCAAAACGTGCAGAAAGCAACTCTAACCAGAATGTACACCAGGATCCCGATGTGGGCAAGGTGTGAGCATTGGTCAGAGGATCTGAATTAAACTGCTTATGCGAAAAACAACTCTAACCAAGGATGGCGCCAATGATGGCGAGCATATGGTCAGAGGATCTTCTACTCTAAATACAGAAAGGAACTCAACGTCAAGTATGTGCTACCCAATCCAATGCGGAGTGAGGGGCGACCATATGACGGAGTGATTACAGAATTCAATGCTTGAAATAAATGCTGAAACTGGAAATACTCGACACCCAGAATGTGCTTGCTGACCCAAGATGGGAAAGTAGCTACCATAGGGCGGAGATTTATGTATTACAAACTTCAAATGAACTTGAGCATTACAAACAGAATTGAACAAGCTTAAGAATCACTGCCAGTACTACTGTCAGTTTACAGAGTGAAGATTATACGCCTGTCAAGAGATTAGAGCTGGAAATATTCACCATTACAATACAATAATAATTCCCTTGATTTGATTCAAGATGCCACATCAAATTCTCACAATGAATTGGAAATAATAATTCTGTTTTCTTTTGTTTTCCACAAATCTGTATTTTGCACTTAAAACCAGCAGCCTATGAAAGTATTCAAATGCTCATAACTCCCTAGTGACTTGCTCAAATGACACGATTTCTGAAGCACAATACTCCCAGCAAGATGGCGCTCAAGCTAATATCAGAAAACAGACTCTAAATGCATCTAATGAATTAATGCACAAATACCAATGCAAGAAAAGGTATGGCCCAGCTGAGAAAATCGATTTCCTTTTAAAAATTGCAGACTCAACTAAAAATTCTATAACTTGGAAAATAGATTCGCCCTTTACAAACAATTGGATTGAGACAATACCCGGAACCAGTATTTTTGTATTTTTTGAGATATGAATAAAAACATGAAATCTGCTGTCTAAAACAATGAAATATGCTGAGACCACTAAATGCCAAAACAGATCTAAGAATGCAGCAAGCTAAATACGAAGCACAAACTAACTGCAACTCACAAATTGATTGAATCACCACTAGATGTTGTCTTGCAAACACGAAGTGATGCCCAAGCTAGGAGGCCTTCATTCCTCAAAGCAGTTCCAGAGCCAATCCGGCAGCATAACAGTATAGTAGACCAAAGATAATGAAATGATGCTCAAGTCTCCTTTTTATAAGTTTCGGTTGACTTCACGAAACCCTAAAATCCAACTCAATGACCAAACCCTAGCTCTTTCTTCAAGATGGCG
Source organism: Sequoia sempervirens (assembly GCA_007258455.2). Lineage (NCBI taxonomy): Eukaryota > Viridiplantae > Streptophyta > Pinopsida > Cupressales > Cupressaceae > Sequoia > Sequoia sempervirens. Next base: position 177,415 of record VDFB02188606.1, read on the forward strand.
TCCTTTTCCCTTTTTGCTCAATATTCATATTTTAATTAAAATCACACCTTGATAAATGCGCCCAAATTAACTTGCTTTGACTTTGGAAAATTCATCAAAAATTAAATATAACTTTAATGATGGCGCCACCCTTCAAGTCCACCTTTTAAAACAACATTAAGTCATTTGACTAGGCCAAGGTGATAAAATAACATTTAAATTATAATGTTATTTTTTAAGTGAAATGAGCTCAACTCCCCAACACTGCATTCTGAAGCCCGAAACTGAACACGCCACTTGAGTCAACTGAAGGGGAAGGTCAACTTCCTGAGACCATCTTGTTTACTGCCAAAAATAGAATTTACTAAAAATAGTAAATTCCTGGAAATGCTCAGAATGCCGAGATGAACACACCACTGCGAAGCTCTCTGAAAACCCAGAAAGAATCCGCCATTGAATCCACCAACTTCGAGCAAAGACATCCTCAAAAATAGGAAACCCTAATTTTACCTTCCGACTAGCCTTCGGGTTTCCAGAAAAAGGCCAACGGTCACTGAGAAGATCAGGATTGAGAAGGGGACATTACAGTCCGCCCTCCCCAAGATTGCTTGTTCTCAAGCAATCGCAAACCAGGATGCTGTAGAATCTTATCACTTTCCCAAGTCGCATCCTCCATAGGCAGGTTCTTCCACTTTAGCAGGTATTCTCTGATGGTTCTTTTCCTCAAAGAACGTTCTCTGACATCGAGTATCTCCTCTGGAATTAGAACCAACTGTCCTTCTTCATCCAACGGTGGCAACTGTGATGAAGCAACCACATTTTGTCCAAGTGCCTTCTTGAGGCGAGACACGTGGAAGACGTTATGCACTCTGCTATCAGAAGGTAGCTCTAATTCATAAGCTACTGCCCCAACTTTTTTGATGACCCTGAATGGCCCATAGAAGCGAGGTTTGAGCTTCTCAGCTCCACTCTTCTTGAGAGTAGACTGTCTATAAGGTTGTAAACGAAGATAGACCATATCCCCAACCTCGAAAGAACGCTCAACACGCCTCTGATCAGCATACAACTTCTGCTGATTTTGTGCAATCTGCAAATTATCCTTCAATGATCTCATTATGTCTTGACTATGCTGCAACAAATCCTTGGCTAGGGGTGCTTTGCTGTCACCAAACACCAAATCTACAAAACTAGGTGCTTCATACCTATAAAGTGCCAAGAAAGGAGACATCTTAATCGACATATGGAAGGTAGAGTTGTAGCAGTACTCGCCTATATGCAGCCACTTGACCCAAGCTCTCTGTTGTTCTGACACATAATTTCTCAAGTAGCCTTCCAACCACTTGTTCACTACTTCCGTTTGTCCATCTGTTTGGGGATGGTAACTAGTGCTTGGAGTGAGCACAATACCACTCATTCTGAAAACTTCTTGCCAAAACGTACTTAGGAACTTGCTGTCCCTATCACTCACAATGTTCTTTGGCAACCCATGCAGCCTAAACACTTCTCGAAAAAATAGATCTGCAACTTGGGCTGCAGAAAAAGTGCTGGTAATGGCGAAGAAATGAGCAAATTTGGTTAGCCTATCCACCACTACATAAACACAATCCTTCCCTTGGGCCCTGGGCAACCCAGTGATGAAATCCATCGAAATGCTTTCCCATTTTTGATTGGGAATTGGAAGTGGTTGCAGCAAACCGGCTGGTAATGTATGCTCATTCTTATTCACTTGAGAAACAGGACATTCCTGAATGTAGCGTTGTACTTCTCCTTTCAATCCTTTCCAAGAAAATCTTTCTCGGATCTGCCTATATGTCTTGAAAAAACCTTGGTGACCAGCAACTGGAATATCATGAAAAGTCAAAAGAATCTTCTTCTTCAGCTTAGAATCAGCCACTAGGAAGATTCTTCCCTTATAATGGATCAATCCCTCAATCACCTTGTACCTTTCATCATGAAAAGTCCCCTCAAGAATGCTGGTTGCAAACTGATTTTTGGCATAATCAGCAAGCAACATGTCTCTCCAATCTGCCGTAAGCTCACACAATGAGGTAAGATGAGGTCTTCTGGACAGAGCATCAGCCACGATATTATTTTTCCCTTTGACATATTCAATGTCAAAGTCGTAAGCTTGAAGCTTACTCACCCATTTCTGTTGCCTCTCATTTAGGTCCTTCTGGTGCATGAAATGCTTGAGGCTATTGTGGTCAGTCTTAACCACGAATTTGTTCCCCACCAAGTACTGCCTGAACTTGGCTAATGCATGCATAATGGCAAGCATTTCTTTGTCATAAATTGAATATGTCCTTTCGACACCCCGTAATTTTCTGCTCTCAAACACGATAGGGTGTTTGTCTTGCATCAGGACAGCCCCAACTCCTTCACCTGATGCATCACACTGCAGCTCGAATGGCTTGGAGAAATCCGGGATGGCCAAGGGACACGAGCTCATGATCTTCTTGAATTTGTCAAAAACAATTGAGCCTTTTCTGACCAAACAAAGGCTCCCTTTTTGGTGAGATCAGTAAGGGGAGCAGCATTCTGTGAATACCCCTTTACGAATCTCCGATAAAAACCACAAAGACCCAGAAAACCTTTCAACTGAGTCAAGTTCTCAGGTGGTGGCCAATCCATTACTGCTTTGATCTTTTCCGGATCCACCTTCACTCCCTCAGCACTGATTATGTGGCCAAGGTACAATAACTCCTCCATTCCAAATTCACATTTGGAAGCTTTTGCGAACAAACTCTCAGATTCCAGGATACTAAGCACTTCCTCCAAGTGCTTGAGATGATCTTCCCAAGTCTTGCTGTAAATCAGAATGTCATCAAAAAATATCAACACAAATCTCCTTAACTGATTCTGAAAAACACGGTTCATGCAAGACTGAAAGGTAGCCGGAGCATTAGTCAACCCAAATGGCATGACTAAGAATTCAAAATGGCCATAGTGTTGACATCGTGTCTTTTCCACATCAGACCCTCATCCGAATGATGGTAACCCGATCTCGATCGATCTTCGAGACTTACCCCATAGCTCATCAATGAGCTCATCTATTCTGGGAATGGGGTATCTGTTTTGATGGTGCTTTGATTCAAAGCACGATAGTCCACACATGCGCATGGTACCATCCTTCTTCTTCACAAGAACCACTGCAGATGCAAAGGGGCTCTTGCTTGGGCGTATGAAACCCATCTCCAAGAGTTCTTGAATATTCTTCTCGATCTCATCCTTTTGCCTCTTCGGATACCGATATGGAGTTGTGATCACCGGTTTAGCTCCTTCCTTGAGCTCTATGATGTGTTCTGAACCCCGTTCAGGTGGTGGTCCAGGAGGCAAATCAGCAAAGACTTTGCTTTTCTTCGCGAGAAGAGACTGGATATCAGGAGGTTGATCATGTTTAGTCTCAACAGGACTAGCAGGAAGGATCATGCATTCCGCAACCCACTCAGCTTGATCGTGACGGATCAGTCTTGCCATTCTTTTGAATGACACTACTCGAGGACCCCCATTAGACATTCCTCTTAGAACTATCTTCTTCCCATCTGATTGAAACTTCAACTCCATAGTCTGCAGATTCAATGAGATCTCCCCAAGAGAACGCAGCCATTGAATGCCTAGGACGGCATCAGTATCTCCAATGTGGACTACGTAGAAGTCATCCTTGACTTCGTAGTTTCCCAATTGCATGGTCATGTTCGAAATTTTCTTGGTGCAAGAGATATGGAATCCATCGGCAACCATGACCTTAAACCCTTCAAACTCCTCAGTTTGCAGCCCCTTCTTGGCTACCACAACTTCATCAATGAAGTTATGTGTTGCTCCAGTGTCGATCAAGGCAACGATTCGCTGCCCTTTGATCATCCCACGAACCTTGAATGATTCGTTTCTTTGAAAACTAGAAAGTTGAGCTAAGACTCCACCACTTTCCTTCTCATCTTCGGATTCTTCTGGAGCTCTATCTACTTCACTTTCTTCAAAATCAGATTGCTGGTCGGAAAAATCAGAACTACTCTCACCAGCAGAATAGTACTCAATCTGATTGTACTTAACCCCTTTAGGGCAAACATGATCTTGTGACCACTTTTCCCTACACTGGAAACACAACCCTTTTCTTCTGAGTTCATTCAGGGTTTCTGGATCCAACCTGGTGACATGGGGATTGTGATTCTTGAATTCTTTGTGTTGAGGTCTCAAAGGTGGTCTATGCTGAGGCCTTTTTCCTTTATCCCTTTTCTGGACGGGTGAGTTTGACTGAAATTTTGCCTTAGGAGCAGCCCACTCCATGTTTCTTGCCTTCTTCATGGCCTCTTGCAGGGTTGGTGGATCAAAGGCTTTAATCCAACCTTTGAGTGGTTCTGTCAAACCTTCACTGAAAAGAATCACCAATCTCCTTTCTGTGACTCCAGTCACCATGACTGAGAGCCTCTGAAACTCCGCAATGTAGGCATCAACTGTGCCATACTGTCGCAATTGTGCAAGTTCTCTGAAATGGATCTCAGGATCCTTCTTCTCAAACCTCTCGATGAGCCTAGTGGTGAACTCATCGTACGTTGTGATAGACCGATGACCCAGAGTAATGAGGCCATGGTACCACCACTCGTGCGCCACTCCATCAAGGTGTAGCGTAGCGAACTTGATCGCTTCTTCTTCTGCCATTGGTCTGAGAGCTAGATAGTTATCCAGCTTTTGAATCCAAGCTCGGGCTGAACTGGTATCACTCCCGTCAAAGTGTGGAAGTGTAACCTTGTTGACAGCTTGGTACAACTCTCCTTGATTTGATGGTCTTCTTTGATCAAAGTGTCTCCCTTGCCCTTTGTTTTTTCTTTTATGATCCATGAAATCATTGAAGGACATGTCCAACCTGATGTCGGCAGGTAGAGAGTCATACTCTGTACGGCCAAGCCTCAACTGCTCCACGAATGAAGCATTTTCTTCAGGATCTGGCTGAGTGGTTACAGAAGCCACAAAGGTGGGTTTGAATGGCCTGGAAGAAATGTAAGTGTTGTTTGACACTGTCCGAGCTGCATGCTCATCATGCTGGTTGGAAGCGCTATGCTCCCCTCTGTGGCCTGAGTTGTTCTGTGGAGTGGTATTCTGACCCACTTTCCCCATCATGAACGATACCATGTCCATCAAGGCATCCATCTTTCTTTCAAATCTCTTCCCGGGACTCGTAGATCCGTCTTTTCCTTTCCCACTATCATCTCTGTTGTTGGTAAACCTTTCGTTACCCCCAACTGATCTCTCACCCTCTGCCATATCTGATTCCTGAGAAGACTCCCAATGAGCCCTCAAGACTTCTGAAGCTGTCTGACCCTCTGGAGCCTGATAAAGCTGGAACTGTTTTCCAACCTTTTTGTCTTCCCTTGCAATGTACCTCTTTTCTCTGTCACTCATAGACAGAATGATCACAGGATGGCAAGATCTTGGCTCTGATACCACTGAAATATTCCGAGCCAATTTTTTTGGTTTTTCAATTAACAGATTACAATCAATGCACCCGTTAAGGTTAGAGGATAAACCAAAACGTGCAGAAAGCAACTCTAACCAGAATGTACACCAGGATCCCGATGTGGGCAAGGTGTGAGCATTGGTCAGAGGATCTGAATTAAACTGCTTATGCAAAAAACAACTCTAACCAAGGATGGCGCCGATGATGGCGAGCATATGGTCAGAGGATCTTCTACTCTAAATACAGAAAGGAACTCAACGTCAAGTATGTGCTACCCAATCCAATGCGGAGTGAGGGGCGACCATATGATGGAGTGATTACAGAATTCAATGCTTGAAATAAATGCTGAAACTGGAAATACTCGACACCCAGAATGTGCTTGCTGACCCAAGATGGGAAAGTAGCTACCATAGGGCGGAGATTTATCTATTACAAACTTCAAATGAACTTGAGCATTACAAACATAATTGAACAAGCTTAAGAATCACTGCCAGTACTACTGTCAGTTTACAGAGTGAAGATTATACCCCTGTCAAGAGATTAGAACTGGAAATATTCACCATTACAATACAATAATAATTCCCTTGATTTGATTCAAGATGCCACATCAAATTCTCACAATGAATTGGAAATAATAATTCTGTTTTCTTTTGTTTTCCACAAATCTGTATTTTGCACTTAAAACCAGCAGCCTATGAAAGTATTCAAATGCTCATAACTCCCTAGTGACTTGCTCAAATGACACGATTTCTGAAGCACAATACTCCCAGCAAGATGGCGCTCAAGCTAATATCAGAAAACAGACTCTAAATGCATCTAATGAATTAATGCACAAATCCCACTGCAAGAAAAGGTACGGCCCAGCTGAGAAAATCGATTTCCTTTTAAAAATTGCGGACTCAACTAAAAATTCTATAACTTGGAAAATAGATTCGCCCTTTACAAACAATTGGATTGAGACAATACCCAGAACAAGTATTTTTGTATTTTTTGAGATATGAATAAAAACATGAAATCTGCTGTCTAAAACAATGAAATATGCTGAGACCACTAAATGCCAAAACAGATCTAAGAATGTAGCAAGCTAAATACGAAGCACAAACTAAATGCAACTCACAAATTGATTGAATCACCACTAGATGTTGTCTTGCAAACACGAAGCGATGCCCAAGCTAGGAGGCCTTCATTCCTCGAAGCAGTTCCAGAGCCAATCCGGCAGCATAACAGTATAGTAGACCAAAGATAATGAAATGATGCTCAAGTCTCCTTTTTATAAGTTTTGGTTGACTTCACGAAACCCTAAAATCCAACTCAATGACCAAACCCTAGCTCTTTCTTCAAGATGGCGTCCTTTTCCCTTTTTGCTCAATATTCATATTTTAATTAAAATCACACCTTGATAAATGCGCCCAAATTAACTTGCTTTGACTTTGGAAAATTCATCAAAAATTAAATATAACTTTAATGATGGCACCACCCTTCAAGTCCACCTTTTAAAACAACATTAAGTCATTTGACTAGGCCAAGGTGATAAAATAACATTTAAATTATAATGTTATTTTTTAAGTGAAATGAGCTCAACTCCCCAACACTGCATTCTGAAGCCCGAAACTGAACACGCCACTTGAGTCAACTGAAGGGGAAGGTCAATTGCCTGAGACCATCCTGTTTACTACCAAAAATAGAATTTACTAAAAATAGTAAATTCCTGGAAATGCTCAGAATGCCGAGATGAACACACCACTGCGAAGCTCTCTGAAAACCCAGAAAGAATCCGCCATTGAATCCACCAACTTCGAGCAAAGACATCCTCAAAAATAGGAAACCCTAATTTTACCTTCTGACTAGCCTTCGGGTTTCCAGAAAAAGGCCAACGGTCACTGAGAAGATCAGGATTGAGAAGGGGACATTACAATATTTATATGTATGCACCCAGCTTCAGTCTCTAATGATGATGGTTCTACATTTAAACTCAATGATCAGGTTATAGGAACTCCCATAATGAGGAAGAACCAAATGAGAAGAAAAGGTCTATGCTTCTCTTGCAAAGGTTTTCAGGAGCCTAACCTCCAATGCACCGATAATGAGGTAAATAAACTTGAGGAAGACCTTGTTTTGACACAAGGATGCATTGAAGAAGAAGCTACGAAGGAAACAGATTTGAAGATGCACATTTTGTACGAAGATGTTGGGGCTTATGAATCACGTCATCTAGAAGGACAAAGGGGATTCCGTAAGGAGGTCATAAAGGTTAAGGAGACTTATGCACATACAGATTTACATTGCAGCCATAGAACAAAAATCACGGCACATGATACACTTAATTTTCCTTTGAAGACACCTCTTGAACCAGCACTTAGCAATGGACAGTTAGCAAAGGATGAAGTTTTGGTTGACTTCCTTGAAGACGCTGCAGATAAATATGATGTAGCTTCTGATTTTCTGTTTTATGACAGAAGTCATAATGTTGAGCCTACTCCTAAGATAGTGGCCATTCCATGTGAGGATGATTGGATGTGTGGAGTTCCCTAATGTTGACACTTAAGATTTGAGTGTTAAAAATGAATTATGTGATGCGGATTTAAGCCATAGCAAGTCTGATTTTGCAAATCAGACCTTAGAAGATGTGAACAAATCAGAAAATTTACTTGTTGGTGTTGGGTCCCAGGATAGCTCTTTGGATGAACATGCATCTACTTTGGAGGAAGAAGTGTACAATGATTATGTCCAATCAGCAACTTCTATTATGTCATTGGAGCCATCCCATGAGGTACATAACAACAGTACCTTTGTTGAGGAAGTGTGCAGAGCTGATGGAACACATGATGATGCTTATCAAACAGTGAGTGATAATGATTCAGCCTCTTACCATAGTGCAGATTACAAATCAGAAAATTTGTGTGGAGACGATTTGTCACAGGGGTCTCATCATTTGTCAGGACAATTGAAGGTGAACGAAGGCATGATTGCTTCAGCCTTAGAACACTTTGATGTTCAGCAGTTGGTGGCACATTGTTGTTGGATTCTAGGTATATGAGCACCTTGATAGTGGACTTTCCTTTACAAAATTTCAAGCACTTAAAGATGCAGTTGGGTAAATGAAGAATAATTACCTACAACTATTATCAGATAGAGATCATCTTCTCATGCTCGATGGTATCTATTACGATGCTCTAAAGGGAAAGGAAGAGGAGGTTGATGAGCTCACCTATGAGCTTGAGGTCACCACACTCTTTGAAGAGCGCTCAAACAACCCTTCAAGAGTCAAAGTTATGGATAGATGAGCTTACCGTGGAGTTGAGCTTAGCGCAGTCTTCATCACCAGTAGATACAGTTTCGATATCTATGAAAGTTACCGATGATGGGCATACACCCACGGGTAGTGGTAAGGAGCACATTGAGGATGTGGCTACATCCATTTCAATTATAGGTGTAGGTGACACAGATGGGAAGAGTACTTTGGATGAGTCTAGCAGAGAACCATATGTTGCATCAGGTGTTGTAATGTCCCCTTCTCAAGCCTGACATTTCTAGTGACCGTTAGCCTTTCTTGGGAACCCGAAGGCTAGTCGAAAGTTAAAATTAGGGTTTCCTAATTTTGAGGAGGTCATTGCTCAGAGATGGTGGATTCAATGGCGGATTCCTTCTGGGTTTTCAGAGGGCTTCGCAGTGGTATGATCATTTCGGCATTCGGAGCACTTTTTGGAATTTACTATTTTTAGTAAATTCTATTTTTGGCAGCTTTCCAGATGAGCTCAGGTTGGTTGACTTTCGGCTTCAGATTGATCAGTTGACTTCATCAGTATCGGCTTCAGGGCACTTTCGGAGAAATAAGTTAAGTCATTTAAATTAAAAAGTCACGTTTTAATTATTATATTTTAACGTTGACCCTTGGCTTAGAGTTAATGACTTAAGGTTGTTTTAAAAAGGTGGTCATTTGAGGGTGGCGCCTCATTAATGAATATTTTAATTATTCTAAAGTCTGAGCAAGCTTGTTGAGCGCATTAATTAAAGTATGATATTTATTAAAAATATCAAATCAAAAGCTTGAAGGCAAAAGTACGCCCATCATTGAGGAGGATGGGTTTTGACCTAAAAACAGATTTTAGGGTTTTGCGAAGTCAACGGAAGGATTATAAAGAGGAGTCTTAGTGCATCATTCTTCATCTTTGGACTATGCTAATGTTATGCTGCCGAAATGGTTGCGGGAATTCTTCGAGGAATGAATGCCTCCTAGTCTGGGCTCGACTTCATGCTTGAAAGATAGCATCTAGTGGAGATTTTAGCATGCTTATGAGTGATTCAATCATTTGTAAGTTTGCCTTTGTTTTTGTGCATTGTAATCATCATTGTAATTAGTTAGATCTGATTTCAGCATATTAGAGGTATTTCTAAAAGTGCAGATTAGCTACAGCAGATCCACGTTTATATTCATAACTCAAAAAATACAAAAGAGTTAGTTCTGGGTATTGCATTGATAGTAGTGTCAAGGAAGGGCGAATATTTGTCTCCAATCTTAGATTTTATTGTTGTGTATTTAATTTTTAAAGTCAAATCGAATTCTTCAGCTGGGGCCGTACTTTCTCATGCATTGGGAATTGTGCATTTAATTATTTGGAATGTTTAGAGTCTGTTTCTTCATATCATCTTGAGCGCCATTTTGTTGGGAGTCTTGTGGTTTAAGAATCAGGTCATTTGAGCGAGTGGATAGGGAGTTGTGAGCATTTGAAGGTTTTCTTAAGCTGCTGTTTTTATGAGCATAATACAGATTTGTAAAAAGAACAGAAAACAGAATTAATATTTCCGACTCATTGTGGGAAGTTGATGTGGCCTCTTGAATCAAATCAAGGGAATGATTATTGCATTGTAATTGGTGATTATTTCTAGTTCTAATCTCTTGACAAGCATATGCTCTTCATTCTGTAAACTGACAGTAGTACTGGCAGTATTTATTGAGCTTTCCAAAATCTATGTTGTAATGCTTTATTTCCTTCGAAGTTATTGTAATAGTTAAGTCTCCGCCCTATGGTAGCTACTTTCCCATCTTGGGTCAGCAAGCACATTCTGGGTGTCGAGCTCTTTCCTGTTTTCAGCATTTCATTTCAAGCTTTGTTTCCTGTAATCACTCCGTCATATGGTCGCCCCTCACTCCGCATTGGATTGGGTAGCACATACTTGACGTCGAGTTCCTTTCTGTACTTAGCGTAGAGGACCCTCTGACCAATGCTCACCATCATCGGTGCCATTCTGGTTAGAGTTTCAGCATAAGCAATTTCATTTAGATCCTCTGACCAATGCTCGCCATCATCGGCGCCATTCAGGTTAGAGTTGCTTTCCTGCACGTTTTGGTTTATCCATCTAACCTTAACGGGTGCACTGTTTGTAATTGGAAATCTGTTATTTGAAAAACGAAAAAATTTGGCTCGGATTATTTCAGGTGTCTCTGAGGATAGTCTCATTTTTGGTGATGCAGAGCAGGTTATTGATAGCTGTTGTGATGAGGTGGTGGATTCTGCAGAGAGTTGTGTGATTGATCACAACACTATTCCATCTTTTTCACGGGAGATATGCAGGGTATCATCTAGTTGGGAGATTGCTTCTCATGTTGATTTGTTTCCCTCTCCTAGAAGCAAATCAGAGATTACATCCCATGCAATTGATTTTGATCGACAGCTTATTGAGCCACAGAGAGGGAGAGATCAGCTGAGGGTTACATGAGAGAAGGTTGATTTAACCTTATCTCGATTTGATTGCACTCATAAGTATGTTGAGTACCTTATTTGGATAGCAGAGTTTGAGGAGAGACGGTATGGGGTCTTGGCTGGTGCTCACATTCATGACTTGCGGATTATTAGGAGTGCTTTGGAGGAGATAAAATCAGAATATCTCCAATTGTTTCATAATAGAGAAGTTGCTATTGGGTACACACAGAGGGTTGGCAGAGCATCTACCCCATTAGCCATTTAGGATCAGAGTCATGAGCCATCTTCTGATTTGAGCGATTCGAGTGATGAGGAGAGTATTCCCCATGACTATGACGGTCAACCATTGACACAGGCAGGTGCATTTTATCTTGACTGCATAGTGAGGAGTGCTCATCACTTCTCCTTTAGTCCACACATTGATGACTTGATGACACGTAAGTGTGGATTGGCTCGGGATTTTTACCATCCATGGTGGGATGAAGAGTTGCCATCTACAAAAGATGGAACTAGAGATTGCAGGTGTCTGACTCAGTTATATTCAAAGGATTACTTGCATGGTCAGAGATTAGATTACCATCATGCTGATGTGTACTTGACAGAGCTTTCCACTTCTTTGTCTCAGAGACTTCTATTGGATACGTGGTTTTAGAGAGGTTGCAGTATCAATAGGCATGATGGCTTGATTATTCTTTATCGCGGTGATGGAGGAGAGTTATATTATTTCCTCGACTTGAGAGGAGCTACTCCATATCTTCCAACACCTATGCGGGATAGTTAGCACATCCATAGGAGTTTTGCAGAGGGTGAAGGGGGATGTTGTGGTGTAGACATGTTTGGATATTCTTACCTCCTCATGACTGATGGATGTGAGTTTCGATTGTATTGGGATCTAGGTGGTGGCAGGGTTGGCACTGAAGTTTGGATGGATCCCAGTATGATGCTTCACCATTCTCAGCATGATGAAGTTGATATCAGAGTAGTGCAGTGGAAGTCGGTGGGTGATATCCATGGCAGACTTCCATTTTGGGTTTGGGATCCAAGGATATTTTCTTGGGCACTCTACAGATTGCTATGGGATCCTTCTTGTGCATCAGGATTCCAGTCAAAGTTTACTGATGAGTGTTACAGTGTGTTGGCGTAACAACTCACACCTCTGGAGTAAAAGTTGTTATGAACAGCCTATGTACACTACGCAATGAGTGCTCTTCAAATTAGGAGGGGAAGCTCCCTTGTTGTGCTTTGACAAAAATACTTGCAAAGGGAAATAAGCTAAACTATGTCTTATCTTTTTGTTTCAGCTGTAGAGGCACAAGGCTTTCTTGAAAGAACTTATACATTGCAGCTGAGTATTTTCTGGTTTTGCAGATCCACTAACTACAACTAAACTTAATCTATCCAATCTCCTCAGGAAAACAGAGCATGAGGAAACGGAGCAAGGTTTGACTATCTGACGATAAACGAATTCAGATTCTCTACTTGAAGGCAAGGTGGCGCGACTATTATCTCAACCTGAATAAGTTTATTGGGCACAAAACAGATTTAAGAATTTACCATGACAATCTTATGAAACCCTATGTGGCATAACACTCGATCAAAATAGTAAAGACTTCACAAAACAGATTTATTATCACAATCTCACGAAACCCTATGTGGCATAACCCTTGATTGTAATAATAAAGATTCACAAAACAGATTTATCACCGTAATTTCTCGAAACCCTATGTGGCATAACGATTGATCACAATGATAAAGATACACAAAACAGATTTATCATCACAATCTCTTGAAACCCTATGTGGCATAACAATTGATCACAATGGTAAAGATGTTCAAAACAGATTTATCTAAACTATGGAAAGAATCCACCATTACAATCTCTTGAAACCCTATGTGGCATAACAATTAATCGTAATAGCGAAGACACATGAACAAATACCAAAAGAGCAATATTGAGGGCAAGGTAGGCGCAGCATATATTTCTCTCTCAAGCAAAAGTTATTTACAAATGAGCAAAAGCTCTTATTTATATACATCAAGGTGTAGGGAACCCTAAAATCATCTTGAGTCAACTACAGTCTCGCAAATGCATGCAAGATTAATTATTAAACCCTAATGAAGTAAACTATATAGTTAACTGGAAAGCTACCATCGCTAACCAAACATTTAATCTAAAATGGACAATTAAAGCGAAGCATGCACGCCCTATTGAAAGCAAGTTAACCGAAGACTACCATCGCTAACGTGAAAACCCTAAAATAAAACTCCAAGTATGTAAAGTTGATCCTGCATTGTGATATATGTATGTAATGACAACATCGAAGTTAACTTGGTGCGTAACACCAAGTTCAACCTTCGCGGTGTGTAATGTCTATCCCGAAAGAGGTGGAACTGAAGTTTACTATGTGTGATCTCGAAAGCAATCAATCCCTCAATGAGATTGTTGACTGTATCACTATCTGGAGCTATGAGACTCTGTCGGAGAATGCTATGTCGATGCAGCATGTCCTCACCAGCTGTAATCTGAGACTGAAGTTCCCCTCTGCTCCTTGTTGCCTCATCGAATAATGCTGACATGACTGTAAGCTAAGTAATCTTACAGCCAACGGTCTCCCCACTGAAAATGGTATGAATGAGTGCCTGAAGCTCTAACTGAACATCGGTACGCTCAACATAGGCACCACCCTCAATCTGATAACGGCACGGTAAGCGAGATACTAGAGTCCTCACAAACCGGAGTGCACTAGTGACGTGCTCTCTACTCTCAGTCAATTCTGATGCTAAAGTGTCTTCTAATCTTTACCCTGAAAACCAATTGTGTCTTCCAAGAGTAGATAGCTTCTCTGTCCTCTGCATCTGTGACTGCATCATACGCCACACTCAGGTGAGCAATCATAATCTCATCCCGGGGTTTGTTAATAGCCATATCTCGTTCCTCATCCTGAAGACGAAGATGGAGCTCTCGTGCATTGTACCGCAACTGATATAACTCTGTAAGCATAGCACGGCCTCTAGCAACGAACTCCTCCTCCCACTCATCCAAACGCTTGCCATATGCAACCAAGTGATTGAGTTGATTTTGATCTGCTGGAGGCTCAAGCATCGGCGGAAGTGTGTTAATGGCATCGGGTCTATGCACAAGGCTAGAAATATACTGACGAAGCTGTCTGATTTCAGCCTTGAGGGCTGCCTTATCCTCTCCGTCCTTTAGTATTCTACACTGTCTGTAGCAACTTGTAGGAGATCAACCTGAGTCTGACGTGTGCTACGACCAAGGTTAACTATGATAACCTCAAAATCCTGAGATTCCAACTCAGCCAAGTCCTTACCTTGTGGAGGTACGGCAGTCTCGATGACGATCTCCATATCAGTGTTTCTCTCTACGTGAACCATGTTCTTAACTCTCTTGTCTGGCGCATCTTGGTAAATGTCGTCAAAATCAAAATGATTAAGGACATAAGATGGCTGCCTCCTCTTCCTTCCTAGCTGAGCTTCGATCCAAGATTGGTCTCGGCTAATGCTACTAGAAGGGTCTGCACTAGCGACAGGAGGTACTGATGAGAGTGAGTGTGTAGAAGACCCATTGTGAGGTGGAGAGTCTAAATCCAATTCGATGTGAATTGGGATAGGTGACTGCTCTGGAACTGGTGTAGGAACTTGAGGTCAACTCGCATCAAGGGCTCAACTAACTCTCCGAATCGGGCTCATGGATAGGCCGCCCTCGGTCGCCCGCGGTGGAGCAGTGCGGCAAAGCCACTTTGCCCTTTGAATTATTTGGCGCTTGTACTTTCTTAGGAGGGTTACTCCTCTTCTTCTTGTTAGGTTTTGACGAAGAAGGTAGCGTAGGATTCACCACTATTGGCGGCTCTGCTCTAGGAACACTTACTCTTCTTGTCTTCTTGCCGGCCGGTGATAAAGTATATTCTTTCCTCGATAACTCTATTTGATCTCTTTGACCGCTGTATTATTCCTCGGGCGCATTCAATCTATCATCACTGCAACGGTTGTGTATCACTTACCTTCTCAAAACCGGTAATTTCTCCCTCATTACCGGATAAACCTCCCACATCTTCCGACAAGAAACGTAACTGCGGAAAGAGAGAAGCGCCGTAATCGACCGCTAACCTCAAGTCATCCGCTAATTTGCCCAAGAATCCTCCATAGAAGGCTCGCGGATATACCTCCAAAGAAGGCGAAATGTAGAATGACCTCAAAGATCATAGGCACGCTCCAACAAGATACTTTAAGATGATATTTCAAGCTCTTGCCCCGGCACTTTACTTCATCAATTGCCTAATTTGCAATCTTCAATACATTCCAAACCTAAAGGAAAGTTGAGAGATGGTCTGTGCCTGCGGCGTAGAAGACGATGAACATCATGCATCTGTCTTAGGAATTCCTGAAAGATTGTCTTATCCGAAGGATAACGTGGAAGCATAGCTGGATTTCCTGTAAAGTCGTACACTTAGATGTAGGTGTATGTTGGGAACTGAATAAACCAATCTGCCCATCCATCCATCGCTGCCCTAGCAACTGCCGAGATACAAATGTGCAATTCCAGGTCCAAATTCCTTACTGTATAGGTCAAGAAAGCCTCGTGAACATGCTTGAAATGACGTTCAGCTCTAGTGAACTCAAGCTGATCATAATACTGGTAGACTTTCTGAACACTTAGAATGCCCATGGTGTTTAGCGCTCGGAACTGACCCTGATAAGCGATCAAGTACACAAGATACGAACACATATGAAACTCATGAGCAACCATGAAACCGGTGATTTGCCTGTGAAGAATATTGCTGATGAAGGATGCCCAGTCATTGTAATGTCCCCTTCTCAGCAGTGATCGTTTCTGTTGACCGTTGGCCTATTCCGGAGACCCGTAGGCTGTGCGGATGGTGAAATTAGGGTTTCCTTGTTTTGAGGAGGTTGTTGCTTGGAGTTTGGGTTTCTGATTGCGGATTCTTTCTGGGTTTTCAGAGAGCTTCGCAGTGGTGTGTTCAGTTTGGCATTCCGGGCAACTTCGCGAATTTACTATTTTTAGTAAATTCTATTTTTGGCAGTGGGCAGTTGGGGTTCAGTTCAGTTGGTCATCTTCCTCAGTTGTTTCAGCTGACATTTCAGTTTTGGCCTTGGGCGCATTATTCTCGGTGAGATAAGTAATTTTCTTATAATATTATATTTTAATATTATATGACCCTTTTGTATAGCAAGCACAACTTAAGTTGTTTTAAAAGAGGGACTTTAAGGGTCTAGGCGCCATGGAGGAATAAGTTATATTTTATAAAGTCAAATATTGAGCTTTTGAAAAAGGACGCCTATATGAAGGTTTGACTTTATTTTAAAATGTGAAATAAGCAAAAGTGAAAATGGACGCCATCTCTTGGAGGGAAAAGGTGAATTTGAAATTAGGGTTTTGGGCGCCTCTGGAAGCTTCTAGATGTTTCTCTCTCGTCTATATATTCAGGCCTCAGCTCTTCATTTGGTATCATCTGTCTACTACACTGTTATGCTGCTGGATTGATTTCAGGCACTCGCTTCGAGGAAAGCTCACCTCCTAGCATTGGCTCATCTTCTTGCTTGAAAGATAGCAACTAGTTGAGAGGTTAGATTGTATTTGGGTTGTTTTGGCATTGTAGTTGAGTTACTTGCATTTAGTTGATGTTATTCAAGCAATTAGTCATGTTACTGTGTTGCTGATATTGCATAGCTGTAGACTGTTTTCATTTATAAATCAAAAATACAAAAAGATATCGTTTTGGGTATTCCATATTTCATCCTTCCTCATTGGGGCGACCCACCTTGCAAGGTTACAGATTTTAGTTTGCTGTTTTGGATTTTATTTAGCAAAGTCGCCCTTTTAAGAGGGCCGTACCATTCTGTTTCAGCCTTGGGATGTGTGCAGAAAGTTTCATTGATGTTTGGTGAGGTTTAGGGGTCTTGTTTTGGGCGCCATTGTATTTAGAGCAATCTGCATTTGATATTTTGTCAATTGAGCATGTATTGAGTGAGATATGAGTTATTGAGTGAAGAATGGTTTGCAGATTTCACCCATCTGATGTGCAGGTCTGATAAATCAGAACTGAGAGAATTGTCTCTTGGTTAGAGTATAAGCATTGAGAGGTTGTATTCTGCCTTCGGAAACATTCTACACATTTGCAGCAGTGAAATATTTAGAAATACTCATAATTTAAGTGATCTCTCTGATATATTGTAAGCTGATAGTAGTACTATCAGCACTTCATCTTTATCTTGCAAATTTGAGTTATTGTACATTCCCACTGAATAAGTGGAAGAGGCTGGCTTGCCGCCTTTTACTTTCTTGCATTGTAATTTCCTAAGTCTCCGCCATATGGTCGCCTCCTATCCCTTCACGGATCGAGTAGCACATACTTGGTGTTGAGCTATTTCAGTATTGCAATAGATAGGGATCCTCTGACCGAATGCTCGTCGTTCGCCGGCGCATCTCTGGTTAGAGTTCTTGTTCAGCATTTACTTTGAGATCCTCTGACCAATGCTCACACCTTGCCCGCATCGGGATCCTGGTGTACATTCTGGTTAGAGTTACTTTCTGCATCGTTTTGGTTTACGCTAACCTTAACGGGTGCATGTTGCATTGTAATCTTTTATGAAAAAACAAAAAAAAATTGGTCCGGCTCATTACAAATATATCGCTCCCCGCCCAGAAATGATGCTACCAATAATGTAATACATCCAAGGCCGGAAAACATTTGCATGTGCTTGACCTCGAGACACGCATTCGTGAGTGTGATTAGGACCGCATACCATCCTTGTATTCAATCACATTATTTGACACCGCTTCGGTGGCTTGTTTTTAAATCCATCTTCGCCGCATCTTCTTTCCTCGACACTTGTCCATATCAGCATCAAATGCCCTCGCGCGACACCGCCCATAGAAACAACTAGGCCGTTTTAGTGTTGAGGAAATGCCAAAACTCCTTTCAACGTCCAAAGGTTTGAGACTGCAAATAACTCATCCATCAACTAACACTATCTCACAAGTAGTAGAATTGTAATGCTTAATACAAGCCATCACAAACTCAACACAATGAACGGAGATAGGTATGGAAGCTGCCTCCAATAACCCGGACTGCTCAATATTTTGAATAATCGAAGCTCTGATCTTAACTGGATCTAGCACTGCTTCTGGCAATACTTTGTGAAGGTCTGTCTCAACCAACCTGAGAAAATCATGAGTAAGGACGGTTTTGGTCCTGTATTCGAGCTGAGTGAACTGCATTCTGAAAAATTAGCCTGTTGACTGTGAACTTGACTATATTCTGACAAGATTTCTGGAAGCTTAAAAATAGCCTGCGAGAGTTAAAAATAGCCTTTCAAAGAATTATTTTCAGCGAAAAATCCGAGATATGGGTTTTGTTCAGAAAAGGATTCTAAGTCAACCCAGAAAGTCAGATTTGCGAAAATTCAACTTCTACTTGATTGTACAAAGATTTTTCACTTGAGAAAATTAGTAACTCAAGAACGAACGTTCTAAAGTTAAAAATTCGTGAAAAATCAAACGCACAATTTCAACTCGAGGAAATTATATGAGAATGATCCAGATACTGAGACTTATAGAATTCGTCAATTTTAGGAACATGCACACTGTATTTTGAGAGAAATCTGAGACTGAAGGATGAAAAAGACATTTTTATTATGCTTCTTTTATGTGAAAATCGCCCAAGATTTCTTCAAATTGCTGACAATTGTGAACTTTGATTTGCAAAAAGATATGTTAGGTAAAATCGCTTCTGGAAATTGATGTGAATTTTTCCTTTGAACTGGAAGAATTCGCCTTGTTTTGAAAAACCACGAATTTCCCCTCTTGAAATTTGCGCCTTTATGAAGAAATTCGAATTTCCTTTGAAGAAAATACGAATTTATATTGAATTTGAGGATGCACCTTTGAATATGAAATTCGCCTTTGAATATTAAATTCGCGTTTGAATATTGAGGAATTTGCAACTAAAGAACTTGCGAATTGCTTTTGAATTTATGAATTGCGAATTTCTTAAAGGTGCACGCCTTCTCTTCTTGAAGAAATACGAATTGCTTTGAAGTTGCTTTGAAAATTGATAAACTTCGATTTCCCTTTAAAGATGTGAATTTGCTTTGAAAAACACAAATTTCACTTAAGATTGAATTTGCTCTTAATGAAATCTAATTTCCTTTGAAAGCTCTGTGAATAATAATGAAGGTGGCGCCATGCTTTAAATAAGAAGAAATTCGCACCAATTGGTAACTGCAAGAATTGAAAACCCTAACAAAAATAGAAGACCTCTGATTGGTTGCCTTTCAGTTCCACTGCCACTGACTGGAAGTTCGAATTTGAATAAATAATAAAATATTTATTATCATGCAATTAGCAAAGGCGCCAAAAATAGAAAATCGCCATTTTAAATGCTAAAATTACAAAATAAATATTCAATATTTTGAACTTCAGTTGACAACCCGGATGAAGCTTTGAGATTCATCGTCGGGCTTCACCGATTCCGAAAAGTCAACTCTTGAGCTCATAGGCGTCCATTTGCTCAAGATATTTCACTTTTTATTAACTCCCTATTTTATAGCTGACAGCACTGTTACGACTGGCCAACTTCGACACTGATTTTCGGATGACCAGGTGATGCTGAGACTGATCTGAAGAATTCATCGGAAAGCCTACTGAACAAGGAAGAAATGTCTGCTGGGAGACACTACTGCAAAATCCATCGTTTAACCCCCTAAAAAATTAGGCGCCCTTGATTAAATTGCTTTACGGGTTCCAGACTTAGCCATTTTCCTAAACTGCCATCCGACACTTCAAACAGCTGCTGACGGTGAACGGTGAACCCTGCTGATACGAGACGAAGCTCACGGCATGATTGGAGATATTCTGCATCCAACGACCGGTGATGCACGACACCGAAGCCGCGGTTAAGGGCCTCAAAAGTAAAAGCGCCCCTGGCTCTTAGTTGCACGGATGTCATTTTGATGAAAGTTGAACTTCCATCCAAGTACCCTACTTCGTCCTCTGATATCTGGAGCTGGGATGACCCGATTCAGGCACTATCTGTTTTAACGGACAGCCAGAAGGGCCCACAAGAGAAGTCTTTAGAGGTGACGAAGCAAGAAAACTGCTTTTAAGACCTCAAACACTCCAGTGTGTATTTTATTTAAAATTACCGCTCCAGACTTAGCCATTTTTCGGATATCTTCATTCTTCAGCATCCCGCCAAAGACCTCGCACGTACGAGCGACTGCCAAATCCCGAAGGCTGACGGCTAGGCTCGTTGAATAGATAAAATGATTACGCTCAAAAGCCGTGAAGACTTCGAACGCGAACGACCTCATCTGACAGGCCTAAAGGCTAGGTTTAGACCGTGGAAATACAATCGCAAATCGCTTGTTGGGCCTCGCGGAAATTACTGGCTTGGTAGAACATCCACCACAATCACTGAACGCCGGACTCCATTAAACCGATGATGCGCGAGCTTAGGCTAGAGTACTATCGATGTTAGGGAAGACTCGCCCCGCGAAATTTTGGCATTGGAAGGGAACTTTAAACCAAATACTCGGGCTGTACTTGCATCGGGAAACAAATCTGAGAAGCCTTAAACGGAAAAACTCCATTATAAGTCGATCTTCGCATCGCATCACGGAAGTTCTCGGTAAACTTGGATGATCACATGGATATTTCTTCCTCCGGATATGCACTAGTTGAGAAATGGATCGATCAGATCCATTACATCTAAAAATGCCAAGATTTACCCCCTCTTTAAGATGGGCGCCCTCAGGCTAGAGGTGCGCTTTTGCCTGAAAGTGACAAAATTCTCACATCTGGAACTTTAGGGATTTCAACTTCTGACGCTGTTTTCCGGAGCTGTGGGTCTCAGAAAGCTTCGCCGGATAGCTTATCGGATAGCCAGACCAATTCTGAAGAGATTGACTGGATGCTTGAACATTTTTAGCAACATCTTGACCTTCAACAAGCTGGGCGCCCTTGGGCTATAGTTGCACTTTTATGCTTTTTCCTGAGAAATCTTCATAAATTAATCACTGAAAACTCTGTCTGGATCACTGGAATGACCGTATGCAACATGAAATGCTATCGTGAGATGTCCCTCCATCGTGAAACGCTCCATTTTGAGTCTCTGCTTCAGGTTCTGATCAATATAACTGACTTTAATTGACAAACTATTGACAAAAACTCCATGCTTGATATTGCCCAAAATTGTATTTTACATCATTTTAGCAAAGTTAAGACTAGTTTAATGCAAAATGCCTTGATGAAGCAAAAAATTTGGTTTGGGTACAACACAGTGTGTACATTGTGCGGATTGCATATAGTTTTACCTTTGATCCACATGTACATGAGCTGATTTCGATGCACAAATCTTGTGCGCATGAGTTGGACAGTTGGAATGATGTTTATCCTTGCGTAGTTGAGCTTATTCTGGTGCTGCTAGAGTTGTTTGGCGATTTGAGGGTCATTCTATAGTTCTTCCCTTGGGCCTCTGGTGGAGTGGTGTTTTATATTCATTTGTGATTGCTTGAGGACAAGGAATTTCAGGGAGGGCGGACTGTAATGCCCCCTTTTTGAGTGTGCATCAAAGTTTGGTGGATTAGCCTATCATCAGGTCCTCGTAGGCTAATAATGGTGTTTAGAGGGCCCATTGTTGGAGTTAGCTAGCTCCTCAATTGGCAGTTGGCAATGTTTTCATCTCCAGATCCTTAGCTTGTTCAAAGGTTATGATATTTAGGGTGTTTTTGTTCCATTTTTATATACTTACTATTTATAGTAAGTTAGTGTGTTGATAGAGGCCAACCTTACTATTTATAGTAAGGCACCCTGCTTAGCAATGAATGCAGTGGGCTACCTCCTGGTGAAGTCAGAATTGATTTACGACGATTAATGATGGAGTTATAATATTATAATTATTATTAAAGTTATACTTTAATAATAATTAATTATTGAGTGCATATCATTAATGAATTAAGTGGACTTTATTTAAGAGGGGGATTTAAATGCTTTTAAAAAGTATACTTTATAAAAAGTGTGAAAGTGTTATTTTTAAGGGGAGATATAAGTGAATAATAAAGTATACTTTGTTATTATAAAGTTGTGCACCAAAAATGAAGGAAAATAAAATGAAATTAAAGTAAATTAAATGAGATGAAGTCAAATGCAAATTGAATATTATAAAAGGGCATTTTTGGAATTCATTTCATTATGATTGATCTTTTTCTCTCAACTTGGCTTTGTGCTTTGGCTTTGGCTTTGGAGGTGAAACCTAGGGTTTTGTTGTAATTTCAATCTTAGAGAATGTAGCTTCTCTTCGATTTTGCTTCCTATAGGTGAGAAAGATCACCCGAGGGTTGCAGTTAATTGGTGGCTTCACACAGAGGTCACATCTGAGCTTTATTGGAGAAGAATTTTATAAGTTTCAAGGTTTTGAATGAAATATCAGAATAATGCAAATATATTGATCATTATTTTAAGAGCAAAGAGAACTACAGGAGAACTTCAATAAATAGGTGGTTGCTAGGCAAGGGTTTTGGCAATTTAATTGTATGTTGCTTTGCATTAGGCATGGGGATTGGCGATAGTGATTGTTGCTGAAGTTTATTATCATCGTTGCTACTGTTATACTGCTGCAAACTTTATACTTCATTTTGGCATCCATTTTTGAGGGTTTCAAGGCATATCTTATCTGTGACTTCATGAATTGTTGTTGGGTGAAAATTATGTAATCAGCTTTTCGATAGATTACACAACTTGGACTTCAGCCACAGCTATGTGAGATGTAAATCTCTCCTCTCGGAAAGGGGAGGCGCCCTTCTTACTGCTAACAGAAGCGATAGTAAAACAAACAAGTAATTACAAAATGTACACGAAACTTACGGAGTGGGGGGGGTGTGTTACATTCATCCTTCTCTCTTTTTTCAGAGAAGATGTTTACAATGCTTCACCGTTGGAAGTTCACAATTCTTGATAACCTTAAACTAACAACTAGCAGTAATACCAATATCTCTATCTCGTCAAAGCGAAGCGTAGAGATACCAGAAGTTATTAATAATAAACAAATAAAGTAAAAGGGAAAGCTCACGAAGGCACAAAGTCGTTCTGTAGCTTTATCAATGTTGGATCTGTGCAAATGTACCATTTGTCACATTAGAAGCACAAAGTCTTCTTAGACGCAGCAATTCTTCGAACAGCATGAACGATTACAAGCGCAAAGTCTTGTAGATCATCCAACCAATGTATCAAAAAGTATGAATAATTACAAGCACAAAGTCTTGTAGATCATTCAACCAAAATATGCAAGAGCATGAACGATTACAAGCACAAAGTCTTGTAGATCATCCAACCGAATGATAAACAGAAACACGAATGCAAATCTAAATAATAAATGTAACACAAAGTTTACATAAACTACTTAGAGTCCTTAAGATTTCTCAAGCTAATCACCACCAAATAAGATCAATTCACAAAAGTATCGAATCCAACGCAAAGTTTGGCTTGCAATCCTCTTCTTTATTGATCAAATTCCATTCACAAAGCATGAACACAAAGTTTCACAAATTTTCTTCAAAAAGGGCAGCACTTCGTTGCAAAACACTAAAGGATAAATTTACAATAGAAATCCCTCACATTATATAGAAAGAGGGATGAGCAAAATTAGGAAACTGATTGAGGAAATTAAGGAAAGTTAGGTGAGCGATTTTAGGAGATCCCACCTAACTTGGACCAAAGCCAAAGTGTAATTTGTTTTCAAAATATTACATCTTCGAGCTTGGTGTAATTACAATTTACAAAAAGACATTCGAAAATGTCAAGAAATATTTACAAGATGCATAAAGGGATGCACCGGAAATGTCTAACACTGGAGAATAGGAGGCTGCTTCATGTTTCTTTGCCTTGGGCACGGAAGTCTTCAAATTTCCTCCTAGTCTCCTGCACGAACTTCTCATCTGGACCAACAGTGTAATTCACAATGGTGTGAATTCTCGTGATCGACTTCATGGAAGATGAGGAACCTTCTTGCACCCTCATTAAGATGCTGCCAGTTATCCAATGTGAGCCTTTGTATCACAAATGATGTCTGAAGCTTCGGTGAAGTCCGAATCACAATCAATTTCATGATGGCTTCCCTTGAAGATTCGGGATATTTCGCACGCGTGAAGATACGATTTTCCTCAAGAAGTTGACCAAGCAACTCTTTGATACCTTTTTCAAAAATAGCGCGATGTCCTTCGACATCTTCCTGTACTTGGTGGAGATCTTCTGTAAGAGATTGAATTACTTGAATTCTATGTTTCAATGATTCTCTTTACCTCAACGAACTTTTCTTTGT
>VDFB02188607.1:0-11632 GCA_007258455.2 Sequoia sempervirens
AAGTTCGATAAAGTGGCCAATGAGGTTGAAGATTTCCTGAGATCCATTGCAGATGCTGAAGATATTCTTGAAAAGCGGTGTTCTGCTGTTGATGGCATAGATGCACCGAACCGAGACACAATCTCTAACTTCCTAGTGGATGTGATCGAGTTTTAAAGCAGCTTTCTTCTAGAAGCTTTCTTTCCCGCTTTCTTTCTATTCTTGGAATAATCCTTATCCATTCTTTGAGGATAGAAAGAAGATAAGATGTAATAGTTGGCGTTTCCCACTTTTTCTGCTTTCTAGGGTTTCTTCTTTCTAGATTTAGTAATAAAGCTTGCTTGCTGAGCAAGCCCTAGATTGTGAAAGCAAGGAGATTTTAGGGTTCCCTACTCCTCTGCTTGTCTATAAATAAGAGCCTTTGCTCATTTAGTTTCTTTAACGATTATTGTCATAGCAAATTGCGAGCCTGAATTGCAGCAAATTGTTATTCAGTTTCAGTTCACTTAGTTAAACCGTGCTAGTGAGAACAAAACGCTGAGCCTATTGTGCCTTCTATTTGTTGCTCGAGTATTGTTCATTTGTGTTGTGATAAGCAAATTGTTGAGCCTCTTTAGCCAACAAGGTGTTAGTAAGATTATTGTTTTCTATTGTGTTAAGAGTCAAGTTTGCAAGCCTCCTTAGCTGCAATTTCTTGTTCAAGGCGTAGAAGTAGCTTTGTTTGATTTGAGTAATAAAATCATGAAATATCTTTTGCTGTGGTCAAGTCGATTTCCGTTATTAGTTCTTTTTCAGTCTTTATTTCAGCTTCAGTGGGGGGTATGTAGGTGTTCGTTGAAGAGAGAGATTATTCGATATTTTGTCAGAAAATCTACCTTGTTAATTTCTAACTTCTCTTGCTGCTATTACTTGAGAGATTTAAGACATCTTTAATCTAGGTTAGTCGTTGAACTTCTATGTGATCTCCATTACGGCGTTTGTATTAAAAAACCTTGTGCTCTAAGCTGATCAAAAAGATAGGCAACTTAGTTTTAGTTTACTTTCTTTCAAACACCATCAGCAAGAGGGAGCTTCCCCTCCTAATTTGAAGAGTAGTTTATCTGTGCATAGCTGTCCGTTTTCAAATCCGCATTCCAGAGGTGCGAATTTAAACGCCAACAGGGCTGACTTTTCTTATAAGTTATATTTTATAATTATATTATTTTGTATCTTGGCCGACCTTGCACATGAAGACGTGGGACCTCTCCCACATTTGTATATATACAAGGTCACCTTCTTCTATTCATCATTCATTTAAGTTCAATTCATTTCATCCAGTCAAGTGCGAATTTATCAAGAGCTGAGTGTGAATCTTATCAAGAGCAGATTGTGAATTTCTTTGAAGGGCAGATTTAAATAGTCAGAAGTGCAGATCATTATCTATTATTGTATCTGGTGTAGGTGTTGAATATTGGCCTTGTGATTGGCCTCATTGTAAAGAGAATTGTTGCCACCATTATTTATATATAAGAGAAGATCTTTGATGTTGGGTTTTTCTCCCTCAAGAGGAGGGTTTTCCCAGGGTATCTGCTGTGTTATTGTCTGATTTTGAATTAATTTTCTGTGCATATAATCTGTTCATTAAAATTTACAACTACTACCTTCACAGCATCGCAGACTGCAGAGCTCTTCTTCAGAGAGGTATTCCGGCTACATGGGTTGCCTCGGACGATAGTCAGCGATAGAGACAGTTGGTTCATGAGCAACTTTTGAAAGGAGTTGTTCAGGCTCTGTGGGACCGAACTGACACCGAGTACCAGCTACCATCCACAGACAGATGGGCAGACGGAAATTGTCAATAAGTGGGTGGAAGGTTATTTGTGTAATTACATAGTTGGACAGCAGAGAGCTTGGGTGAAGATGGATATACCTACATGAAGTATTGTTATAACTCTCTCACCACATTTATCTGGGATGGCGCCTTCATGGCATTATGCAATTATGGGCGCCCAACCTTTTGGATTTGATATTGAGTGATAGCAGAGTGCCGAGTGCAGGGGATATGTTACAGAGTCAGCAGGACATTTTGAGGTCTCTCATAGACAATATCCAGCGGGCACAGAATTAGCAGAAGCAGTATGCTGATCAGAAGAGGGTTGAGCGTACTTTTGAGGTGGGTGATATGGTGTACCTCATATTGCAGCCGTATCGTCAGTCTACTCTGCGGAAGAGTGAGACAAAAATTGAAACATCGTTTTCACGGTCCATTTGGGTCATTAGGCAATTAGGCGAGGTTGCGCCTCAATTTTGAACTTACAAATGAGATACAAAGTCTAGCGTGTTTCATATTTCTTTGAAGAAGGCGTCCAGTCGACATGTGATACCTCGATTCTGCCACCCCTTGATGATGAAAATTGTTTTAGTACTGGTAGTCCTCGAGATAAGAGAGAACACCTTGAGGGCCGGGTGATGGAATATACGATCAAGTGGAAGATTTTCCGGTTAGATCAAATTTTCTGACATCAGTTGGTGCTTGAGGACAAGCAATTTTAGGGAGGGCGGACTGTAATGTCCCCTTCCTAGTCAGTACAGCTAGATTAGAGGTTAGCCTATCATTCTGATCCTCGTAGGCTGACAGAGGTGTGTAGAGGATCATTTGAGCCAGTTATCTGGTGTTCAGGAACATTACTCCTTCAGTTGATTCAGGTTGGGCCTTCGCAGACTCTTTCAGAGAGGTTTTCTTAGATACTTACAATTTATAATAAGTCAGCAGGCGAAAGCTGCTATTTTGGGCAGGGCACCTGGTTTAGCTGGTCAACTCAGTATCAACCCGGTTTGATGTTTGGTTGAACAAACGAGAGTTATCAGAAGCATTTAATAATATTTGAAAGAATAATTAATTTGACTTTATATTATAAAGTCATTTTAATGAAGTATTAAAAGATAATATTTAAATGGCAAATTATAAAGTATTTTTAATACTTTATAATGAAGGGGAAAAATTAACATTTAATGAATTTAATATTCATTAAAAGAAAAGGGACGCCATTTAATCAAATATTAGCCCAAGTATTGAAAAGGGCGAATATTTATTATTAAATGCAATTTTAATGGGTTTAATGAGAAAAGTCGAAATTTTGAGAAGACTATATATTCTTTCAAAGAGCAAATCGAACTTATGTGATTAATTATTCGAATTTGTTATCTTTTCTCTCTGAGAGCATTGGGGTTTGAGAAACCAGGGTTTCTGCAGATTGACAGGTTTTGAGGAACGTTACCTCTTCAAGATCTGACATACTGAGACTATGAAATAACAGTTGAAGATTGTCAAACAGGGTGACTTCATACAAAGGTTGCAGTTGTGCTTATTGAATCGGTCCGGAAGGGTTTGAGGGATTTATTTATGTCGAGTTATTGGTGAAACTATGAGATAAGTCTTCCTTTTGTCTTCCGAAGCATGCTATTTTATTGCTGCCCTGGTTAAGCGTGCCATACCAGCAAAGGCGCGTACTTCATCAAGCTGGAAATCACGTAGCCAGTTTAGATTCGCCGCTATTCTATCTTACAATAGATGCAGGTCTCGAGTTAAAAGTGGATTTTAGGGGTGTAAGCAGCCGGTCCTTTGGTACATTTAATCTTCATTCTTGCAACGTATTCAATTCTTTAATTGATGGTGCTTTTCCTAATTTGCCGTTTGTATTTCTCGGTGAGATTAATTTGTAAAGTTGAATAAATCCATACAGCTTCGTTGATGAACTTATTTCAATCCGAAATAGTCTTCTGGAATTTATTAATAATTTTTCAAGCATTTCAAGCAAAATCGCAATTTCTCTCTTTATATGCAAAAACCTACAAAAAAGTCAAAAATACAGAAAACAAACAAAAACTCAGATTTCCGGACAGTGTTTTGGGTTGAGAGACACCTGGTCTCTTACAACGACAGCCGGCTTCGTGCCTCTGGATCGTGGAGAATTTCTTGGCGGGCTTCTTTACAGCAACTTGCTCTAACCTAGCCAAGAAGTCTGCAGTGTCATCTTCCTCCTGAGTCTCAACTGGCACCTATATCTTCAATCTTTCCTTCAACCAATTAGGAATTGTTGGTTGTTTAATGTCGTCCTCTTCTTGAACATTTTCTCCACCTGGAATATCCAAAATTCCTTTAAGAGCATAAATCATTCCCTCTTGAAATTCATCATTCTAGATATCCATTTCGTTCTCTGAATCAAGTATTTTTGTGCCCGTAGGAGATGGGGGCTTGTCATCATGTAGCTGGATTGGCTCAATATTGCCCTCATGAATCGGAGAAGGAATTCTCATGTCGGCCAATGAATCATCCACAGTGGCCACTATCTCATCAATATTTCTGGATGTAGCGGAATGGGATGGCTCCACCCTTTGTCTCTTTTGAACAGGTTCTGCGTTTGTAGCTGCTTCTTTCCTCTTCTTGGAGTTGGTAATTTCAATCAACTCGGCACTATGAGATGCTCCTGCATTTGAGGAATATGATTCCACCTCGCCTAGTAAGTCATGTGAGGGTTACTCTTCTTCGCTTTAACTCATGGACTCGCTAGTCAACCCACC
Source organism: Sequoia sempervirens (assembly GCA_007258455.2). Lineage (NCBI taxonomy): Eukaryota > Viridiplantae > Streptophyta > Pinopsida > Cupressales > Cupressaceae > Sequoia > Sequoia sempervirens. Next base: position 4,540 of record VDFB02188607.1, read on the forward strand.
ACTGAGAATACTTGACCACCGGCCTCATTAATGTGGTTAAATCTGCAAGCTCAAGGTCTAACCACTTCACCGCAGGAAGAGGCCAGCTCTCATCATAGCGCTGTTGGACATACTCTCCATCATCTTCCAGTTGATCAGGTACACGACGGAGCTTAGTCATTCTAATCAAGCTTACTGGCAGTCTGGACCATAACCTTTTCCTGATTTCATATTCGTCTGCAACATTTGCCCAGAAATCCTCCAGGTCTACCTTATGTTTATACTTATTTCCATCCATGGACTGAATGTGGTTATGAGGGTCAAAGTTGGCCCTGGACCGGTAAGTTGTGAACGGATACCATTGTATTTCCAACCTGGCACTTTCAGCTGCTTGTGCTGATGGACAAGACTCTAGCATGTTTCCAATGAAGAATGGAAAGGTAACGGCTGCCTTTTGTTTTGTTCTCTGGAAGCCTTGGTACGTCTCCAACTACCTAAGTACCTCTAGCAAGATCATCCTATTGGTAGGATAAATTGGAAATCGGTAATGATTTCCAGTGAATTCCCGAATCCTTATGTATGTGAATCTTGGAAACTAGATAAACCAGGATCCATATTTGTTGATCAGGCTTTTAGCTTCATGAGTTAGCCTCTGGTGAGTTCCTCCTTGCAGTATTCTGATGATGTACATGAGAAAAGCATCATTTTCCCGTCTGAAGTGAGATTTCTCACTGAGCTACAGCTGCGGATAACAATCATATGACTTAAATTCATTCTCACCATTGCCTACCACACCTTTGCATATTAGTCCTGAATATTTGTAAGTTTTGGCCAGTAGATAGACGATGTAAGAACGCATGTGGAAAGATTTTGTCCTTTCCAGATTAATTAGCTACTCATGGAGATTATCACTAATCATCTGAGACCAATTGAACATCCTAACGCCTGAGGTGATTTCATCAATGAAATAGTACATCCACGTCTCAAATGGCGCGCCTAGAGGATTGTCGGCTATTCTGTTTAATAATAAAATAATGTCCCCATAGTCCTCCTTGAAGTCTGTACGAAGCAGCTTCTTGGGCATTTTCTTGGCAAAGGCCCTCAATTTTTCCAGCCATGACTTGTTAATGTTTGTGGCACAAAATTCGAACTGGTCTTCATATAACTTTCAAGCGTCCTCCTTAGTCTTGTACGAAGTCCGGTTATACGTTGGGATGCCAAACGCTTCCTAGATTGCCAATTCTCTGAGATGAGCTAATATCCTCCCATCAGGCGCAATAATCTGCCTCTCCTACACATCATAATGGATGGCACACTCCACCATTAATTCAACACATTCTACGGCTGGTGGAAATCCGGCTGCCTGGACGATGCCATTCCTCATCATCCGGCGAGTGATTGGTGTCGGCAGGAATTCATTGTGTCCGTACATCCTCTTCTTGAATTCTTTGAAGTCCACATGCCCGAAATTGGTGTCTGTAATATTTTTCCACTTAGAATTAATTTTAGATTCTGGCTGCAATCCCTTGCTAGCAAACTTCATCTACGCCTTTCTCGATGGTTCTCCCCGGCTGGTCATTAACCTGCAATAAAAAAGAATTAGCATTAGTGCGGAGATTTTTAAATCTGGTTTTTTTTTCGGGCCTTTATTCAAAAAATTTTACTTTCAGCTTGTTAAAAAGATAATTTTTTGTGAAAAAGCAAGCTGAAAATGGGTGAACTTGGTTAAGTCTTGACAAATCTTTGCCAGAGTGATCGAATAAGATGGAAGAAGAATAGAAGGACTTAGCCAATCCAATTTTAAACCTTTGAAAATATCCTTTGGCTGAAAATTGAATTCAACTTCTGAAAATTTACTCAAAAATCCAAAAAATAGAACACGCCTTTTGCTGGAAAATATGCCCTTCAGCCAAGAATTCCAATTTATTTCTTCAAAAATGACATCCTCCAGTTCAAGAATTTACTCCACCAAGAAAATCTACTTTTCCTTCACAAATTTATCTTTCGCGACTTCGAAAGAGCTAAGAGAACTTTTGATTAACCTGTGGAAGAATGATTTGAAAGAAACAAGTTGAACTTGTTATAAAGCTGGAGAAGTTGATGGTTTTAGCAACTCCGTGTTTTCTTTCTAAGTTTGTCAAAATTAGACTTGTTTTATCTCTTCCAATACTGGAGATTTTGAAAGAAAGTTTCCATTTTTCTATCCTGGCACCATCCTCAACCAGAATCCCCTAGATTTTTCTTCTTTCTTTGAGCTCAAAAATTCGCCTAAGTGTTGAATATTTGTTTCAAACGTTGGAAAATATTAAATATTCAATGTACAAAATTCGATTTTCCAACCCTTTCAATCTTTTAATCATGGTGAAATTTTATTTTATCTAAGGAAAATTTGGTATTTCTCGTGTCATTTTCCATTTTCCTTTAGGCATTGAACATTTTAAATAATTTTTCCTAAGTGTTGGAAATATATAATAAAATATCCAAAGTATTAAATTTTCAACCTCTTAATCTTTTCCAACCCATTTAAACAATTTAATTTTGGCTATTTTTTAATTTACCCATGACTAAGTAATTTTTTTTTTTTTAAAGTCATTTTGTTTCTCTTATTTAGCCAGGGCAGACTTCCAAACTTCCTTGCTATTTTTCTCTTGGTGGGCGGACTTGTCACTTGGCCAAACATTTTCCTTGGTGAGCGCACTTTACCAACACTTAGACTTTTCTCTTCTTAGCCTAGGGCGGACTTCACAGTGCCTTAGACAATTTTCATTGTTCCAAGGGCGGACTTGGCTTAAGTTTGGACGCTGCTTTATGTTGGGCGGACTTGGAGGCCTCTTTGCCATTCATGTTTTCCTTCATGCCTTAGAAACTTTTATCATGCTTGGGGGGGCGGACTTTGAGTCTCTTATGCCAAGGGCGGACTTGGCTAAGTCTTCGCCATCTCCTCATTAGTTTGGGCGGACTTCATGATTGCTCTTCCATCCAGACTTGTCCAAGGCGGACTTCAAGTTTTTCATGCCTTAGACTTTTTCTTGCCATTTTTCCTTCCAAGGTAGGGCGGACTTTGCTCAAGTCTTGCCATCTCCTCATCTTCCATGGGCGCACCTTGCCTTACAAATTTTCACTACTCTTCGACACCTAGACAAATTTCTTGCTTTCCGGATCATCTGGATCAAAACCCTAGCCATGTGATTTTCTTGCTTTTTCTTGCTTTTTGCTCTCGGAGGTGCAAAATTTCAATTATGAAGATGAACGTTGATTCCATGACCTGTGGGGCACCAAAACCCAGGCACTTTCTAAAAATAGAAATTGCTAAAAATAGAAAAAAGAAAAAAGAAAATTTTCTAAAGTAAATGCAAGTCCCGGATTGGTCAAAATGCAAAAATGATAAAAAAGCAAAAAGCAAAAAAGCGAATCCCTCAAAGCTACAGGAGAGTGTCCAGGTGAGCTCAAAGCATAGGCTACCCTCGTCCTCCCTGAACCTTAAAGCATGCCAGATCATGCAGGCATGCTGGGCTTGAACTCTCCACTTGACTTAGATGGTTTTCAAAACTCTAACTCTAAACTCTCAAAGCAATGACTTCATGAAATTGTTACGCTATGAAAAAACCCTAGAAAAGCAAACTACTGGGGGTCCCCATTTACAATGGTGTCGAAAGTCTGTAGGTACCAGGGAAAAAACCAATGCAAGAGGAAGCGTAAAGGGGAGTGCAAGATTTCAATAGGTTTCAACAAATGCAGAAGCGACTTATCTTGATAAGAAATTTAGTTCATCTCCATTTTATTTAGGTTTTATTTTATCCTTTTTTCCTTTACAATTTACAAAAATTTAAGGTTCCTAAAAGAAGTACTTGTAATGCAGAGATAATTTGATTTTTCTTAAAATTTATCTTCCGGGGAAGACAGAGTTTGGAAGAAAATAATTGTGACATAAGGTGAGAGAATGCAATCTGCGGTGATCTTCAATGGTACCGTAGGCCATTGGGTTGCAAATATTCTTACCATAGTTGGCCTACTCGCCAAAAACTGCCGAAATTTTTGGAAGCAGTAACCGCGGTGAAATTCATCAAATAAGCACCTACCCGACTTGCAGGTTTTGTCAAATGAAACTTTTAAAAAAGCTCTGGTGATGGGGCCGCTAAAACTGACCGGCCAAAGCGTCAGGCTTTCTTTGGTTACCAGGTTGTTTTCACTCTTGTAGAAACAAACTTCGATCCAAACTGTTTACTTATTTTCAATGATTTTCAGGAGATAGCGAGATTTGGAATTTTTCTTTAGATTTCGAAGAGCCAGAATTAGTTTGGAGTAGGTTTTTTTCTGATTTTTAAATTTCTTTTCTTTTTTTCATTTTTGTTGATTGTATGTTTAAAAACATCATGAATGCACTGTAAAAAAGATTTAAATACATTTATATTGTTGAAAAGAAGATTTAGATTCATCAAAACAAGAATTTGTGACACTTTTTTCTGATTTTTTTACATATTTTGATGATTTTTTCATTTTTTTGAAATTTTCTTCAAACCCTAGTTATTTTTTTTATTTTGATTCTTCTTGTTTGTTGAAAACATGTTTAAAATCATATATTAGCTTAATTTGTTAGTAATTTAAAGTAATTTTCTGATTTTTACATTTTTTTCACATTTTTTTGTAACCCTAGTTTATTATTTTCTTTTTTTAATCCCTTCTTTTTTATGAAAATGTTTAGAATCTTAGATTAGTTTAGATTTTACTAATTTAAATTAATCTATTTTCAATTTTGATTTAATCTAATTTAGCTTGTTTTTAAATTTTCTAACAAAAAACTAATAAACTGTGCTTTCACTTTGTGTGTGTAGGTTAATTGATAATGGCTTCTAAATCTGCTTCTAACCCTGCCTCAACCCCATCTGTGCCTGTGAGTGGGGAATATGTAGGCACTCGTCTAGCAGGAGCTAGAGATCCTGCTTGGAAATATGCATATGAAGGACCAGAACTTGGATCAGTGTATTGTATTAGATGTAAAAATTTATACCGTGGAGGCATCAATCGCCTCAAATACCACCTTGCAGGCATCCCTAGACGTGGTGCTAAGGCTTGCATAAACACCAATGAGGAAATAAAAAGACAAATGAATGCAATATTTTCCACTGCAAAAGAAACAAAGGTGCAAAGAGCGAAGGAAAAAGCGGCAATGCAAGATGCCATAGCTTCCTCTCAAGGTGTTGCAATCAACCTTGAGTCACTATCAGATGATGATGATGTAGCAACCGGCATAGTGGGCTCTCTTCGTGGTCCATGTGTGTGAAGGCAATTGTTGCAACCTCTAGTAGAGTACTAGGGGAAAGATCAACACCTATGGCCACGGGTTCACGCATTGGTGATTTTTTTGTGCTTAGAAACACACCTAGTGCACAACCTTCTTTAGAGGCAACTGGGTGGAATAAGGAGGTGCATGAGCATGCAGATGTTGCTTGTGCCGATTTTTGGTACTTCAACAACATCCCTTTCAATGTGGCAAGCTCACCTTATTGGCAAAATTTGGTGACCGCATTGACAGTTGCAGGGAAAGGCTACAAGGCGCCTTCGCACAAAGACTTGAGTGGGAGGTTAGTTTATGTTCTTTAATTTATGTTTTTTAAGTTTAATTTATGATTAATTTAAGCTATTTTTTTGTTTACAAATTAAAATTGTGTACTTAATTTCACTTTGTACTTGTAGGTTGCTTTCTAGTGCAACTGAAAGGGCAAGGGCAGCGATAGATGAACAAAGAGAAGAATGGCAAAAATATGGCTGCATTATTCTTTCTGATGGGTGGACGGATAGAAAAAACTGTACCATCATTAATTTTTTGGTTTCTTGCAAAAATGGGGTGTTCTTGAAATCCGTGGATGCCTCCAACATAGTAAAAAATGCAGAAAATTTGGCTAGAATGTTGGAGCAAGTGTGCATGGAGGTTGGGCTTGAAAATGTGGTGCAAATCGTAACTAACAATGCAGCGGTATATGTGGCAGCAAGAAGAATCCTCCAAGATAGACACCACACAATTTTTTGGACACCATGTGCTGCGCATGTCCTTGACCTTCTTTTGGAGGACATAGGCAAATTAGATTGGGTCACACCAATTGTAGAGGATGGAAGGAGGATCTCTAAATATATCTACAATCACCCTTGGGTTCTTATTGATGAGGGAGCACACCAAAGGGAGAGAATTGGTGAGATCTGGTGTGACAAGGTATGCAACAGTTTTCTTAACGTTGCAAAGCATTCTTGGTGCATTGACGGCTTTGAAACAAATGTTTGTGACTCAAGCATAGTTAGACTAACCTTAATCAAAGAAGCCGAAAGGAGAAAGAATTCAAAACATTGTCTTCGACGCCCTCTTTGCACAAAGAACAACAAAGATTGTGAAGGTAACTTCAAAACTTTGGGTTTGAATCCAAATTCAAATTGAACATTTTTCTTAAAGTTAATGTCTTTCATTGTAAATTTGTAAATTACTAAATTGTAACTCTAATATTCTTTTGCATTTTTAAATTTATATTGTAGGTGTCAAAGCCCTTGGTTAGAGTGCTTTGCTTGGTGGATGGGGATCAAACCCCAATGGGGTATCTTTATGAGGCCATGGATAGGGCCAAGGAGGCTATTAGAAATTATTATAAGGGGGACAGCCTCAAATTTGATCCCATTTGGGAGATTATTGACAGGAGGTGGAACAATCAACTCCACCAACCTATCCATGCAATAGGGTACTTCTTGAACCCCCGTTTCATCCATTCAGGCACCTATGCAGATCCTATTGGAGAGGTTATGGAGGGCCTCACTACTTGCATTCAGCGGATGACATCCACACCTGATGAGGCAGACTGCATTGTTAATGAATTGCAGAGTTATAGAGAAAAAAGGGGTGCACTCTTCTCTTCAGACTTGGCAAAGAGAGCAGTATCTAGGCTGTCACCAGGTATATAATTTGAAATTTACAAGTTACAAAAATGAAAAATTGATAATTACAAGTTACAAGTTACAAGTTACAATTTTCTAACTCTTTTTTTGTTTTTTTTGTAGATGTTTGGTGGACAAATTGGGGTGGAAAAACTCCAAATCTTCAAAAATTTGCCCTCCGTGTCTTGAGCCAGCCTTG
>VDFB02188609.1:0-22858 GCA_007258455.2 Sequoia sempervirens
AATAAGGAGCTTACAACAAGTACAGTCCAACTTAGAATTAATCAACCAGTACTTGTCGTAGTGACTCATGATTTCTTTATTCAACACGAGCTTCATCTTATAATTTGAAAAAATCCACTTGATGTCCATCCCTTCGATACAGCTCATCATCCATCTCATCGTCACAATAAGACCACTAAGCCCGATGAATAAGCAAATGGGTTCCCCAGAAATCCAGTTAAGCATATGCAGTGTTGTCATCATGGGTCAAGTAAGGGATTTGTTCCTTCACTATTATATTCTAAATATTAGGCGGAAGTATACTTAAGTCACGCCAACATTTGGATAATTTCCAATGTGTGCTAAAATTAGCCAGGGCATCAACAACTTGGTTCCCCTCTTTGTAGATATGACTAGCCACATTTAATTTTAGTTTAGACATAAGGAACCTAAAATCAAGAAGAATATCCTTAGTATTCCATCCCAGTAGCCTATCACAATGAATAGCATCAATAATTGACTTGGATTCCCCTTCCATGTGTAGGTTTTCAATGCCCAGGGAAACAGCTATTTGTAAGCCCTTTAACAACGCATGAGCTAAGTCTATATAGCTTCTGGATTTGTAAGCCCTTTAACAACGCATGAGCTTCCGCTATCATAGAAGAGTGAAGGCCAATCCCCCCAGCATAACCAACCACTAACTTTCCTTTTTGGTCTTGAATCACACCTCCTACACTTGCTCTGCCTGGGTTTCCCTTAGCCGCACCATCAAATTTTAGTTTGAACTAGCCCCTATCAGAAGGTTTCCAAATAGTGGCTCTTCGGGCAAGAATTTTGGAGTTGTCATAAGAATTGGCATCCAATTCTTGATGTCAAGCTTTAGCTATGTTTATTTCCATCTCAATCAGGCCTATATCTGGGGTTTTCCCTTTGAAAAGAGATATTTTCCTTAATGAGTCGGGAACCAATACCAAACACCTCTTTCGGGTTCATCTCAGTGTTCCTAAATATCCTATTGTTCCTCTCTTTCCATAAGTACTAGCATAAAATGGGAGGAATTTGGTTCCAAATCTCAACAGTTAAAGGATGGGAAAAGGGTCCAGACCAACTCAAAATAAAGGATGTGATATCCTTACTCATAATCCACTGAATCCCTAATCTTTTAAATGTCATCTCCCACACCTCCACAACAAAGGGGCAATGTAACAGAAGATGATTAACCGATTCTTCATTGTCTTTACACAAAAAACATATGTTGGGAATCTAGAACCCTCTTATCCTTAGATTATCCTATGTAAGGATTTTGTTATGACAAACAATCCACCCAAAGAAATTAACTTTCGATATCATGTATCAATTCCAAACCTTCTTCCATATAATATTGACCACCCCCTGATTAGTCAGCTATTTGTAAGCATATTTCACAGTAAGATCACCCTGGTGATCATGGATCCAAAAGAACTCATTCCCACGGTGGGAAGGGGGTAATCTAGTGAGAGCAAGCAACTCCTGTAGATTCTTGGCAAGAATACATAGATTTAGAGATAAAAGACAACAAATGCTAATATCATTTCATTTCCTAGCTCTCAAGGGCCCAATTAGGTAATCACTAATATATATACCAAAACACTTGTTGAGCCCGACCCTTAAGGAATTTGAACACAGAAGAGTCCAGGGGAGAGTCCAGTAACCAAGTGTCTTCCCATAACCTGATTTTCTTACCATTACCTATCTTCCATTTAATCCCACTCAAAAGATCCTGTAGGCTACAAACCCCCTTCCAAACCAAGGACCTTGGAGGGTGGGCCTCCGATAGGCAGTCAATCAGTGGTTGGCTTAGAAGGTATTTAGCATTCATTATCTCGCACCAATCCTTCCTATCCCTCAGATGATCCCAACCCACTTTGGCCATGAGAGCTTTATTATAATATGAAATAGTTTTTATCCCAAGACCACCACCACTTTTCAATTGGAAAACCTTAACCCACTTAACAAAAGCGAGCTTCTTTTTCTCCTCAATACCCAGCCAGAGGAAAGACCTTTGGATCTTCTCAAAAAATTTAGCAATATATCTAGGCATCTTAAACAGGGATAGGAAAAAGACAAGGATACCTTGAAGTACCGCAGTAAGAAGTTGAAGCTTACCAACATGGTTGAGTAAAGAGCCTTTCCACCCAACAAGCTTACGTTGAATCCTCTCCAAGATAGAATTCCAAAACTCTGAAGTAACATCTTTGATAGTTAGGGGTAATCCAAGATACAATGAAGGAAGAGAACCACTCTGACAACCCATAACACTAGTAACCCGAAATTGCAGGTTAGGAGTGTTGTTAAAGAAGTAAATCATGCTTTTGTTGTAGTTAATGCATTGTCCAGAACAAGTAGCGTAGTTGTTGAGACATTTTTTCCATTTCCTGGCTTCCAACACCGAGGCTTTCCCAAATAGGAAAGTATCATCCACAAATTGTTGAATCACAGTCGGATCAAGGGTAGAAGCCGCCTTAATTCCTTTTATAGACACCTCCGACAACATACTTGAGAAGTTCCTGCTTAGAAAATCCGCCACCATTATAAACAAATAGGGAGACCGAGGGTCTCCCTGTCTGATACCTTTCCCAGCATGAAAGAACCCGAAAGGAGAACCATTAACCAATACAGAGTACTTAACAGTAGTTACACATTCCATAATAAGATTGATCACAAATTGATTAAAACCAAACTTAGCAAGGACTTTGGGGACAAAAATTCCAGATCACCTTATCATAAGCCTTGGAGATGTCAAGCTTAAGGGCCATAATAGCATGGTTTCACCTATCCATAGAGTGGATTAGTTCATGTGTTGTGATGGTAGCATCGAGAATATGCCTACCAGGCACAAAACCTTTCTGATTTGGGCTGATAATTTTATCTAGGAGTGGTTTGATGCAGTTGACCAAAATTTTGGAGAGAATTTGATAAAAAGTTTTGCAGAGGTTGATAGGGTGAAAGTCAGACATATGTTGGGGATCAACTATCTTAGGAATAAGAGTAATAAAGGTGTGATTTAGTTGCTTAAGAATCTTACCCGACTCTAAGAAGTCACGAGCAGCTAGAACCAGGTCCTCACCAACAATCTCCCAGAAGGTCTGAAAGAAATCCAAAGGGAAACCATCAGGGCCAGGAGCTTTGAATGCCCCCATACTAAAAGTAGTCAGCTTAACTTCCTCAGGCATGACAACAATGAGAATCCCCATATTGTTCATCTAAGAAATTAAATTCAGAAGTGAGTCAAGCAGCAAACTGTCAAGGGTCGGAGCTTCAACAGGAGCCGCATAAGCCTTCTGAAAGTAGTCCGCAACCACTAAGCCAATAAAGGATGGCGAGCAGACAACCTCTCCCTGAGCATTGTGCAACTTGTTTATCTGGTTCCTCCTCTTATGTTTGTTGAAATATGAAAGGAGGTATTTCTATCTCCTTTCAGCCATTGCACCTTGGACTTCTCTTTCCAGAAGATCTCCTCTTTCGTAAGAATTTGTTCCCACTCACCCCAGATCACTTCCTCCTAGTTGCAAGTGGAGAGACTGATATCACCCTCCTCCATTCTCTTTTGAATCATTTTCAACTTATCCCCAATGATTTTCTTCTGTTGGAAAACATCCCCAAAGACCCTTTTATTCCAGCCCTTCACCATACATTTAATGTGCTTCAGCTTAAAAAAGATTTGGAACATGGGGGACCCATGCACTGGGATATTCCACCATTCAAAAAATTTCATTTTCAAATCAGTGTGGGAATTCCACATGATTTCAAAGCGAAAGGGATAAGGTCCAATAGAAGACTGATCGCTCGAGGTTAGCAGTAAAGGATTGTGATAAAAAATAGTCCTAGGTAAAGCTCGCAGAGTGGCCCTAAGCAGGCCAAACTAGTTACTAAAACATAGGAAGTGATCCAATCGAACTTGAATCAAATCTTCACCCATACATTTGTTGGACCAGGTAGGAGTTTGGCCTAACAAGTTTATGTCAATCAGGCCCGTAGAACTCAAAAAGTTTTCCAAATTAGACATACTATCAGAATAGTCAATCAAACCACCACTTTTCTCAAAAGGGAATAAGGGGGAGTTGAAGTCTTTAGCCACCAGCTGGCGCAACCCATTGTTGTTATTTATCCTATCAATAAGAGACAACCAAAGAGGAACCCTAGCATTCCTTTGGTTGGGTGCATAAACATTTATAAGCAACCAAGAGCCTTCAGGGAAGTTAAAAGAGGCACCAACGCTATTCCGACAATAGAAAAGTTTAGTGCCATTTAGTCTAGAAGGGTTCCAGAGCACCGCAAGACCTCCAGAGGCCCCTTCAACATCACTATAAAAGTAGGATTCCTCAAGCCATACGTACTTAGCAACATTATCAAAATTAGCTTTCTTCATTTTAGTTTCTTGTAGGAGAAGGACATCTAACATATGTTCAAGAATATAATTCTTTAAAGCAAGCTGCTTATGGGAGATATTCATCCCATGCATATTCCAAGACATTACCTTCTTTTTTTACCTTTTTTAGAAGACACTTCCAATGTCTTATGTTTTCCCAAGGCAATCTCATTTGTCATTTCACGTAGACATGTGGATCTATGGCTAGGCCTTCCTGGCTTTGAGTCACCACCCACATCAGCCTTCTTCTTCCTTCCTTTTTTCTTTGGGGTTATCCAATTCTCCTCATTTGCACCAAACACCTGAGATGAATCCTCCAGGATGAAAGCAAACACCTCAACCAAGCCTAGATCTTCCCATATTTCACCCTCTTCACTAGTAGTCTCACTAGTGCCAGCAGAAGTCACCTCTAACAGCACACCACCAGTAAGTACCCCATCCATAACAACCAAAGCAGGATTCTATACTTCCAATTTATTAACACACGCCACATTTTCATTTGAGGACATATTTGCAAGACCCTTGGTTGAAACTATCATGGTTGCAGATCCAGGAAAAGTATCACCAGGAAGAGGGGCTTCTCCGTTGGCCACTAACTCAACCAAAGGAGACACAAAGCTAGGGACGCCAGAGGCTGCAGTCAAAGAAGCAGCATCATATTTGGACATGACAATACTTCCATAGGAAGGACCAAAAGGAGCAGTAGACACTCCTTTGTTAGGATCCTTATTAAAAGATGACTTGCAGTTAGTAATAAGGTGCCCAAGCTTGGCACACTTCTGACAGAATACCACAACATTTTTGTAGCACACAAGTTGGACCCAAGACCCAAATTTGGAGTAGAGCTTAACAGAGTTGGGTAGAGATTTGTTCACACAAATATTTACGCAGAATCGGGCAAACAATAACTTGGATTTTGATTTGGTAATAGAGTCAAAGGTGATGAAGTGTCCCAAAGAATCACCAATGCTCTTAAATATTGATTCATCCTAGTATTCCAACGGTAATCCAGGAAGGCAAATCCATACCAGGGCCAATTTGTTGAGGTCCACATCCAAGTTAAATCCTGGCTTCCAGTGACATAAAGCCAAACTTTGTTTACCATATACCCAAGGTCCTGAGGATAGAACATATATGAGATCATCAGAAGTCGTGAACTTGAAAAGGAAAAGCCTAGTTGAACAAAGAAAATAATAGTTAAAGCACTAGCAACAACCATCAGCCAAAAAACAACCAACAAACAACAAGAAAATAGCGAAATAACAAAGCTAAAACAGACAAAACACAAGAGAATTACTTCAGAATTTTTAGAGTATTAGCCACCTCGATCTCCTGATTGTAGTGCAAGTAAATACCATTTCCATCAACTCCTATTTTTCATCTTTAAAAGACTTCCTCAAAATACCCCTCATCCTTGTGTAAGGGCCTTTAACCTCCTCTTTGGCGCTCTTCTCACCCTTCCCCTTGGTAGTTTGATCCTTCTCATACATCTCTGCAAAGTAGATTTGATCCTCTCGAAGTTGATTGATTTTTTCTAGAAGTACCTTGAGAGAGTTCGCACTATTTTTGAATGACATATGACTAATCTATGAGAGCTTCTTGATATTCTCATTACTTTCCCTGATCTTTCCCTCTAACTTGCAAAGGTGTCTTTCACAATCAGCTTTGAAATCAAAAAAAGAGCATTCAAGATCCACCATCCTCTCTATGAGAAAATATGAAGATGTCCCTTTTGGATAATTAGCCAAATTCTCCATTAAGCTTATGATTTTAATTTTCACCTTATTAAACTCATTCATCACCCATTTAGCAAGTTTGAAGTTACATGTGGCACCAATTCTAGCCATTTCCAACAACTCCAACATAGAGGTGTTATCTTTGTCGAGATAAGAGAAATCCTCGGAAAGAGGATGGCCATTTGTTGTTTTTGATTTTTCTAGGGCCAAATTCTTACCCACTACCTCCCTCTCACCCTTATCAGCCATGACATCCTCAATAATATTGTCTCCCTCTTCATTGGCATCATGAGGAGGTGTCTATTGGGTAGGATAATCTTCCACAACTAAGGCATTGTTAGCAATGTCCTTCACTTGTTTCAGTTCCTCTTGCTCACCCTTCTCGCACCCTCTTGACTCTGACCTGTGCATCTTAGCCAATATTTTAGAAGCCCTCCTATGAAGCCCCATATCCGCAAAGTCCCCCACTTGAACCAATTTCTCTTACTCATCCTTCCCAAAATCTTCTAAATCTAGACCATGCAACTCAACCTTCTTTTTTGTTGCCCGCCATTGAAGCCCAACCTTTTTCTAAGCAATATCATCCTTTCCAGATAATGGCCCACCAGAATCTAACCCATGAATGATTAGTTTCTTGGTGGGGCCCTTCTTAAGTTTCCCCTTCTTCCTTATTTTAGTGGGAGAGTCAATAGGGGTTGAGGAGACCACAATAGTATTGTGTTCGTCCAGTTTCCACTCGTCATCCCCATCGTTGTCAGAATTTGAGCCAGTAGAAAAGGCAAAAAAACTAATGGTTTTCTCTTTTCCCTTGACAAACTTGGTTGAATTGTTAGCCCTCACATGCTCCATGATGAGAAATATGATCCCTTCATGGAGCACGAGAGTCTTATGGTTCTTGAGGTGAGCATAGACTGAAACCTCCATAGAGGAGAGGAGGAAAAATGGAAACGAAACATGTAAATTATGTCTGAAGTGATTGAGCATAGTAAAATGGTGCCCTAAGATACCAAAAAACCGACCATCAAGGGTTATAGAACTCATAACAACTTCTTCCCCATTAGCCCAAATAGGATTAAGTGAAAGACGGTCATAGCCCTGGGAGGGAAGTTTTACTAGGTCACCTTTCTCATTGCCCTTAAAGAACTAATACATTGCATCTTCATTGCCTTTCCTTTCTTTGTAAAAATTGTGCTCCTCCATTGGTAAACTAGTAATAAAGGTAATGAAGTCTTTAGTGATGTTGAACTCGACCCTGTCCACCTTCAAGCACCTGTTATGCCAGCAACTAATGAATTTAACAAAGGCTTCATGGTCAAAACCATGAAGCCTCTCCAAATAAGGAGTGAAATTCCCATGTTTTAGAATCTATCAGACTTTAGGTTTTTTCTTCCATTTGTCACAGGAGATGGGCTCGAACCTGCTCCTATCCGCACCCATTTCAATAATACCAACCAACAACAAGAACTAGATCCCCATGACACTTCTGAAAATGCAAATGATCTCAAGATTGGGCCAAACACAACCCATAAAGCATGTGGCATGTAGGAGAGAGATTATTACCTGATCACCCCCTATCGAATACTCATGTCTAGTTCTCATCTCATAATAATAGTTTATCCCTCTCGAGAAGGGAAGAGTACTCTTCCCACAACTTAAAATTAATAAGATTGACAACCTTGTTTGCAAAGAAATTTGTTGGGGAATTTCCTTCCCTATAAGTATGAGATACATAGGTCTCTTAAAATGACCATGACATCATGATAGAATCATTAATGAGTGACTCTATTGTCCAACTTAGATTTTGGATGTCATTCAAATACCTCACTATATTTAGGGAGTCGCCCTCAACCCACACTTTAGAAGCACCCCTTTCTAATGCTATTTTGATGTGATGACCCTTGGTCCTCCCTGAGCTAAATTTACAACTGTTGGTTTGAAGTTTTGAAGCTTCCTTGGAATATTTACCAGATAATGCATAAAACTTACAAAAAAAAGAAACACAGAAACACAATTGTAATATTATTTCATAATAGTCATGAAATTACAATGAAAACATTCATACCCAAAAACAATCCTCTGATGATGAAACCCTTATTTTTGAATCTCTCTATAAATCTGATGAAGCACAAAAATAACTCCTGAATGAAGCTCTCGTAGGCAATGATTCAAATGATCTTTCATAGCCTCAAGATTGCAAAACATTGAAGAGTTCCCGTTCTCCAATGGTGGAAGATTGTTGAAAACCTTGTCTCAGACAAAGCTTTGATGGAGCCAAAAAAATAAGTAATTTCAAATGACCATAATTGAATGAGGTTGAATTCCTTCTTTTCTCCTTATATCCCCAAAAAGGAATGCATTCCAAGAAGTCACACACTTTTCCATTTAAATACATTAAAATGTATTTAAATTACTTCAATAGTCTTTTATTTCACTTTACCAAATGGGCATACCTTTTTAATGACTTAAGTGATTTTGATTTTCACTTTATAACATTTAAGTCATTATTTTATAATATTTTAAGTGACTTTTTTTTTAATTGTTATAAAGTAAAATTATAACTTTATAATATTAAATGGCATAACCACTAAAATATTAATATCTCCCTCAATTCTCAGTGTTTTGACGTGTCATTAAAAGCTGGCGAACACTGAACTACAAAGGCCTGCACTGAGCCCAACCCTGAATTGAAGGGGTGGAAATGACAATATCCACCATTATTTGCCACTGAGACCCCCTATCCATGCATGTTAGCCTACAAGGGTCCAAATAATAGGCCAACCCATCAAACTCTAATGCTTACAAAAATGGGGACATTATAGTCTGCCCTTCCTAAAATTGCTTGTCCCCAAGCAATCACAACTGCAAAGAAACTCCACTCCTCGGAAGGCCCAAAAGAAGAACTGTGAAGTGTCCCACACATCTCTAACTGACTCCCGTAGCACCAACATAAACACAATTGTGCAAGATATCCCTAGATCCCAAACCCAAAATGGAAGTCAGCCATGTCTGATACCCTCCGACTTCCTCTGCAAAATTGTACTCAACTTCACCATGTTGAAAAATGGTGAAGTAAACCCATGGGACCCATGGGACCCATCCAAACTGCAACACTAACTTTGTCACCACCTAGATCCCAATATAATCTGTACACACATCCATCCATACTGTGGAGATATGAACATCTGAAAGTGTTTGTATCATAACAACTATCTCCATCCTCTACTAGACTCCCATGGATGTGTTGACTCTGCAAGTAATCCCCCACAAATGACAAACTCGGGTACTTGCAGCTATTGATTCCATCTATTGAAGATGGTGAATACCCATCCCACAAAGGATGGTACAATCCCCGAGCCAATCCACATTGATGCATCATCAAGTCCTCCATGTGTGGATAAAAAGAAATGTGATGAGCACTCCTCACTGTGTAGTTGTGATAGAATGCGCCAACCTTGGTCAATGGCTCATCACTAGCAATATTGGAATTAGGCAGCTGATCACTCAGAATCTGAGACACAACAAGTTGGCATCCAAAATCAATTGCATGGGATGAAGTAACAAATTTGCTTCTAGGAGAGGGAAACAAATCAACATGAGAGCCATACTCCCAACTAGATGACACTCTGCGAGTCCCCTGTGAAGATGATGGAGTAGCGTCGTGTACTAACACAGAACTCTTAAGAGAATCCACCATTGTGACACAAGAGCTATCAGTAATCTATCCTGCATCATCTGTCATGGTATTGACCTTAGGAGAACCTAATGCAACGAGTGGTTCTGGGTGTGTGCAAGAAGTTGAGTCCACTTTTTGGCCAAAAAGTGGAAGTATTTTCCCCGATTTTCAGAATTTGACACATTTGACCTTAAAATTTGAAGCACTTAGAGATGGAATCTTCAAAAAAGTCACTAACCATAAAATGTAGTACTCGGAGTCTAGTTTCCAAATATGTAATTTATTTCAATACCCAGATTGTAAAAATTGAGTTTCAATAGGCGTTTCTAAAAACCACTGTTTAAAAGTCAGTTTTTTATACCATACCATGCACGTGTACAACATCCATATTTTGACCTAAATTATCATATTTTTCTAAATACTTTTGGGAAAAGATTTGTGACTCACTAAAGCTTGCTTTTAATATTTTTTATTGAATATTTTTTTTTTATTAAATATTTATTAGGCATATTTGTCATTTTGAAAATCATCGTAAAATGACATGCATAAGATGACCTAAACTTATCATTTTTTGATTTTTTTTTTAAATTGAAAAGAATTGTCTGAAGTTTGTTCTCGTGCAATCCGTTCGTCAAAATGTTATGTTGATCAAAACTTATTAAAATACTAAAAAAACCTGATAATTCAAGTTTATGGACTAGTTTCATCAGAAATTAATTGAAAAATAGAAAAAATAATCAAATTATTAAAAAAATTACATATTTGGAATCTACATGTCTCATCTATAATGGGTTTTAATTTCATAAAAAATTTCTGCAAAATAGGTCTTCAAACATATGTCCAAATTCATTATTTTCCTGTGACATTAACAGGACCTTCAAGTTGCAGGTCAAACCAGGTCCAAAGCTTAGGTTCGAGTCCCCAAGCCATTTCTCGAACCAAAAAACAAGCCAAAAAACCTGCTCAAAAATTCATAATTTAAAAAACGGGATCCTATTTCAAAATGGGATCGTTTCATAAAAAAACCATTTTTTATGGTTCTATGAAACAGGATCCCTTTTTGTAAAACGGGATCCCGTTTTGAAATTCTTCCAAAAGAAAATTTTCCAAAATGGAAAGTTTTCAAAATCGGATCCCGTTTTGAAAACTTTCCAAAATGGAATTTTTCAAAAATTGGAAGTTCCATTTTCGGAAAATTTTCAAAACGGGATCTCGTTTTAAAACTTTCCATTTTTAAAATTTTCCGATCCTTTTCAAAACCCAGGATCCCGTTTGAAAATTTTCCAAAATGGAAATTTCAGAAAGCGGATCCCGTTTCCAAAAATGGGATCCCGTTTTTAAAACTTAGGCTCAGGATCCCGAAGTTAAACGGGATCCCACTTTTTAAAAACAGGATCCCGTTTATTAAAAAGTGGGATCCCATTTTTTTGCAAGCCGAATTCATTTTTTTGCCTAAGGCAAAAACTTCCACGTTTCGTGGACTCAACTTTGTGCACTTACCCTTCTCTACTACTCTCAACCAAAGTACTCATCCCAACTGAGACTACTGCACCTATATTTGTGATTGATGTAACCGCATCCTCACTACAACCAATGGTTATAAGATCCTCACCAACTGCCATTGTATGTAATTGTATTGTATCTACAACTGGGGGAGACTGAGCCAAACTCAACTCCACGGTAAGCTCCTCCAATCGTGACTGTGACTCCTGAATGGCCAACTGGGCACTCTGCAATGAGTCCATAGTCACCTCAAGCTCATGGGGGAGCTTATCAACCTCCTCCTCCTTCCATTGCAAGGCATCATAACAGATTCCATCGCACTTGAGAAGGAAATCATGATCGAAAAGTAATAGCAAATAACTATTCTTCAATTTTCCAATCGCTTCACTAAGAGAATGGAACTCTACAAGGGAAAGGTCACTATCACGATGCTCACCTGTCATAGGATTACTCCAACCAAAGGTAGCCAACATTTGACGAGCAACATCAAAATGCTCAACAGTTGTGGCAATCATGCTGTCATTAACCTTAAGTTGCCCAACCAAATGATGAGTCTTGACTCTGAAACCAATGACTCCCATATAAACTCTTAGACTCAAAATTAGCAATGTGATATGAAGTTGAATCTACATCACTCACCTCATGATCAGTAGCATTATGTGTGCTATCATCAGTGCACACATCAACATCCAAGGTATTGTTGTTAAGCCCCTCATCAGATGGCTCAACTGGCAAGGTAGAAGATGTTGATATAATAGTATCTTCACACACTTCCACTTCCAATGTAATTGTATCACCATCCAACTCATACCATTGCAAGCTATGAGCTAATCTTTGTTGTGAAAGCATAAGTTTATGTTGGATATCATTCAAGATGCTCTCAACACTTAGTTGCTCACATTTATTTTATTTTATTTTTTGCTTGCTATAAACCATCCGATGCTCCATATATTGCTCATAGTCGAGACAATTTCTAACCTTATCTAGAAGTGCTCTATACTCCTCATAAGCACCCATTACCTCATCAAAAAATTTAGAAGCCATAATTATGAATTTTATTTTCAGTTTGTTGCCTTGGATATTTCGTCAAACACTTATCCTATGATTGTTGTACATTGTTTTCCTACTGTGTTTTCTCTTTGAAAGCATGTTGCAATGCAATGAAGGCTCAAAAAAATAACTTGCAATTGAAAGGAGATATGCAAAAACACCACTCTCTGATTTCCAAATGAAATAATGACAAAAAATGCATATGATTATTTAGTTACAACAATTGAGCATTTTGACGAACAATCTGGATGCAAACTACAAACTCCATATTATTGCAATGAGATTCCCAATACATTACAACCTTGCCAAAATCTTCTTATAGTAGATTACTTACAACGATATATTGACTCAGATTTTAATGACAATAATATAATGTTTTTTTTCTAGAGTACAAGGCAATCTCTGGACAAACCAGTTACAACTACAAATTCATAGACTATCATAAGAAACAGTGATACAAAATTTATAATTCAATTGCAATGTATACAAGAGGAACCTAGAAGCTGATGAAGATGTTTAAGCAATCATAATGCAATTGGAGTGAACCTAGGATAAATCAATGGTTGATGCCAATGTATCCTCAAGTTGTGTTGTTGGCATGGCGCCCCAAGTAACCAAATATTGTAGCCGCTCCACAAGCTACTCCCAATTTCCTTGATTGTCATATTCTCTTTCTAATGCCTTTGTTTTATTTTCCTTGTCTAAATTGTCTCTTTCTTATTGTCAGATAACATAATCTTCTTTATCTCCTTTAGACCCTTTCTAATGAGTCAAGCTGCTCCCGACAGCTCAAATAAAGAAAGCAATTCTTCTTATCTTTTAGCTTGTTGACGCCAAGATCCAATTCAATTTAAAATTTTCTTTGACTTATTCATAATTTTGTCTCATCCAAATATGGATGTCTCCTCCAAAGAGATGGGATTTTTAAAAAAAGGTAGCAATTTTTCCTTTTGCGGTTGCTCACGATTTGACTTTAGTGTTGGGTATTTATTTATTTTTATTTATTTATTTGTATTCTCACATTAGCTCCTTGCAGTGGCTCCTTTATTAAATTAAAGCCCACCATTTGTCCTGAAGTGGCTCTTATTTTTTATGTATTTATTGGTGAAGTACCCAAAATCTGCAATGTAAGACCACTTCAAATACTCATTAGAAATGTTAGTCTAAACACACAAATCTGCAAATACCTCCATGAAATAGAATATCTATGCTAAAGAAATGCCACAAGTAACAAAAACAGCATCAAAAAGACATTTTAAAAGCAAGATAAACACTTATTCCATGTTGGATTGGTGTCACATGTGCTAGTGACCCTTTCCCAATCCTTGATTGATAAGCTTAGATGATGATGAAATTGCTATGGATATGGAGATGATAAATGGACAAGATCAAGTTCTCAAAGAGAATGACCTTGCATCAAGTTGTATAGATGATGGATTTGTGAAGAGATTGTGAAGGATTTGCTTGAGGATGAAGCACCTATTTAAAGATTTTCAAAATGCCAAGTGTTGAAGAGGGACCAATGTGGGACTAAAGATTAAGCCAATGAGAGGAGGACACTTGTCATCATGTGATAGGCCAATGAATGTGCAAGATTTGGGAAGAGTGCCCATGAGAGGGAAAATTTGAATTCAAATTTGCAATGAATGTTGAGTTTGACCTTTGGAAGGGGACATGTAAGAGACATGTAAGGCCTCATAAATGCTCTGTTTGGTGTACATGTCTACTTGGAGGGAGATTCAAACTTGGAGAATATTCTCCCTTTATGCCAAGTTGAAAATAAGTAATTTTGATAAATCAATTAAATGCAATTTCATGTGCAAGTGGCCAAATCTAGAGAATGCAAGTGGGATGAGATTAGCCTTTAATCAGGATTAATTAGCTAGGATGATGATTAAGTTGATTTGACCTTTTTGAGATAAATATTTGATTTATTTAAATCAAGATGGATGGAAATGCATTATGATGGATGTTTGATTTATTTGATTTACGCTGATGATTTTAGGAGATTGATAAATGAACTTGATTTATTTTCCGAATGGATGAATATGACCTAGTTGAATGCATTATGTCAATTTGACGTGTCTACAATTGGTCTAAGCGCTAGATTGTAAAACTCAAGTCTTTTCTTTCGATGACCTGGCGTCACTTCTTTGTCGCCAACGATGCCTCCAAAAAATAACAAACCCAATGCCCAAAACATCAAGCGATGAAGAATAGAGGAGATACGATGCCTTGATGAGGTCGTGTTGGCTTCCGATTTATCTTCTTCTGCATTTTTTTTTTTTTGAATATTTTAATTTGGTTTCTTGCAAATAAAATCCATTCTCCATAATTTTTTTTTATCAAACCCTTGACATTCTGAAATTTTTCTCTTAAAAACAACATAGGATGGCAGGATTCAGGCTCTGATACCACTGTGATGACCCTTGGTCCTCCCTGAGCTAAATTTACAACTGTTGGTTTGAAGTTTTAAAGTTTCCTTGGAATATTTACCAGATAATGCATAAAACTTACATAAACAAGAAATGCAGAAACACAAATGTAATATTATTTCAGAATAGTCATGAAATTACAATGAAAACATTCATACTTGGAAACAATCCTCTAATGATGAAACCCTTATTTTTGAATCTCTCTGTAAATTTGATGAAGCACAAAAAGAACTCCTGAATGAAGCTCTTGCAAGCAATGATTCAGTTGATCTTTCACAGCCTCAAGATTGCAGAACACTGAAGAATTCTTCTTCTCCAATGGTGGAAGATTGTTGAAACCCTTGTCTCAGACAAAGCTTTGATGAAGCCAAAAAAAGAAGTAATTTCAAATGATCATAATTGAATGAGGTTGAATTCCTTCTTTTCTCCTTATATCCCCAAAAAGGCACACATTCCAAGAAGTCACTCACTTTTCCATTTAAATACATTAAAATATATTTAAATTACTTCAATAGTCTTATATTTCACTTTACCAAATGGGCGTACCTTTTTAATGACTTAAGTGATTTTGATTTTCACTTTATAACATTTAAGTCATTATTTTATAATATTTTAAGTGGCTTTTTTTTTAAAATTATTATAAAGTCAAATTATAACTTTATAATATCAAATGACTTAACCACTAAAATATTAATATCTCCTTCAATTCTCAATGTTTTGACGTGTCGTCAGAAGCTGGCGAACACTAAATTAAAAAGGCTTGCACTAAGCCCAACACTGAACTGAAGGGGTGGAAATGACAATATCCACCATTATCTACCACTGAGACCCCCTATCCATACATTTTATCCTATGAGGGTCCAAATAATAGGCCAACCCATCGAACTCTGATGCTTACGAAAAATGGGGACATTACAGTTGATGTTGATGTAAGCAACTTCGGTCTCAACGCAATGATTGATTTGGTATCCTAATGGGAGTGCCACACTTATGATGTGTGTTATGATACATCATAAGACATATTTTAGTGGATATAATGAAGCCAAAGTGGAACACACAAGTTGGCAAGCAGTTTATGATATGTGCATGACATGTGGAAGGAATATGCTATTTTTAGCCTATGAACTCATCTTGAGTTTTGGAATTTAATTTTCTAATTAGGTATTTGGGTACCACTTTTTTTTGTGTTTTTATCTCATGATTTTGTAATTACCATTTGATAATTTTGTGTACTACTTATCCTATTTATAGGATTCTTGAGATGGAGGTATTGATAGTGATTTTATTGGTATTATTATGTTGTTGAAATTATCCCAAATATTTGGTTGGTGATACTCTTGTAAAGGTTTTCCCTACAAGTATATTGTAATTATGTTTAGTTTATTGAATAATACATTGGGTTACTTTGGAGTGTGTGGTTTTTCTCTAGAAAGGATTTTCCCCATATACACCTATGTTGTGGTATGATTTTGTTTGTTTTTTATGTGTTTCTTCTTTCTATAATTGTAAAAATCTAAAAATTTCAAAATAGGAATAATTTCCACATACTTTACTTCCTTTCACAAAAAGTGTATATTGTTAGCTCGTAATAGGAATAAATGGACAAGTCATCAAAACTTTAATTTTTATTTTTTATTTTTAATTTGAGGGTTAATTCCACATGGTGCAATATGATCCTACATCCCTTAGGATTGAACCCAAACATGAAAGATATAATATGGAAATAAGGAATAAATGTATAAGAATAAGTACATTGGTAGTTGTAATAAATTGAAAATGTAAGGAAACATGTGTTGATATGATTGAATGTGTGGGAAGATGTTAAGGTGTAATAGACTAGAGAATAAGCCCAAATTCACACAAGACTATGCTATTGTTGATGTGTAATTGCATTAATCTATTCCATATATATAATTTGTATTAATCCATTCCATCAAAATGGAATCAAATCTAAAAGGGAATTGACATGGGTATAAAATTTCATAATTATATTTTGTTCCCACTTTTACGTGCATGTGAATCCTAACATTGACATGTATTATAGAGTAAATGAGTACTCACAAATATGCATGTAAAGTAAATACCAAGACATAAAAGGATATAAAGGTCCATATAAATTAATGAACCCCTCTATATCTCATTATGTGTTTTCATCCTTTAGCATGTGTGCTTTATGGGGACTTGCAAAATAGAAAAAGGATATACAATCAAGATATCTTTTGTTATTAAATTAAAGATAGAAAAAATTACATATTGAATTGATTATTAATTATCACTGGAGAGACAAAATAGTATGGTTAGAAAAATTGCTTGTGCAAAAAGTGGTAGTGGTAATTGTTTGCCTAATGGTAGCCATGGGATGACATGGCACATCAATTGTTTCCATGTTGTGTGATCATGATCCATTTGGGCATAAATAAAAAAAGTGTAATAGGAACATTTTATTATTTACAATCTCAAAATAGGAGTGTTAGAGATAAGATATATTACCTTTCAATTGGTTTCACCCATATGATGTAATACACTTGAGGAGAGAAAAAATAGTATATGATATGTAAATGTAAATTGAGCATGTTTGCACAATAATAATGAAAATTAATGAATGCTTAATTACATCATGTGATAATTATATAAAACATATCAAATGATAGGTATGGTGATAACATGGGTTCGAGACAAGTATGAAAGAATAGAATTAAAAATGGTGATGTGGACCTCAATGGTCAAATACACCCATGTAAGTGCATGACCATATACCCCTATTATGGAATCTTAGATCATGAACACACAATGGTGGAGGTAAGGTAGTAGGCCCCTAGTGGTAACAATGGTCTAGATACAAAAGTAATAACAAAATGATATGGGGGAAAGCATAAGGCTCCCAAATGTAAAAGGATAAGAAATGATATTACAACAAAGAATGCAGAAGCCAATATCCCCCTAATCTAGTAGGATAGATCTAGGAGCAATACATGGCATTAGAAGAACATCAGGGTGATATAGCAACTGTAACATAGGAAAAAGGGAACCCTATGTTTAATGTCTAAACATAGGATTACTTTTTCTCCTTTTCGAAGGTACATTAGGATGCAAAACAACAAGGTATTTAGATTGAATTTAAACCATGAAGGTGAGTCAATCAAACCTATATCTGATCCTTTTGAGCCTTATAAATGGACTTAAATTAATTTTCTATGATTGACCTAATTTAACAATGTGCCCTAATATGAAAATTACAATATCCCGATGATTAACAGATTGAAACAATAATTTGCAGACAAATCTAGGAACTGTAGAGGACTATGTACCTACCCAAAAAAAAAAAATTTGATCATTGTAGAGGGGTAGAGTCACCCTAGGGTGTATGGGTCCTTGTATGCTACTTTTGCTCTACTTTTGAGGTCATCTAATGACAGATCTGAGCTTCTGATTCTTGGTTGCAAAGTTGTCAAAATACTGTTGGATGATTTTGTAGGTGAGTTTCCATGAGTTGACAAGATGCAGGGCATCAATTGCAACAATGAACATTTTTTCTTCAAGCTTCTTTCAATCTTCTTCAAACCTAAAATATGTAGATTCACAAAGAGAAGAGATGTTGTGCCATTTAGGGGTTTGCCTTATTCAAGCCCCATGTTAGAGTTTCCACTTCCATAATGGCAATGCCAATGATAAAATGACAATGGATAAGAATGAATGATGAAATCACAAAGTGCTACAACTCATCACTCTTTAATGTCTTCCTTGAAGGACTAAATTCATACACATCACCTTAAGGTCTTGGATCTTTCTTGCTGAATTGCTTGAATGCTTTGGAGACCTACAAAAGTGTTAGCCTTCACAAAAAAATGATAACACGAACATGCATAAACTCACGTAGGATTTGACACGATGTTAGGATCTTGAATTGCTACAATAAGGCTCTAAAATGCTACTATTGACTTGCTTGACAATGCTCTTGATTATAATTTTTTCAATGAATACTTGTTAGATTTCAAATGATACAATAACTAGGTATTTATAGGCATTTATAATAAGGCTCTAAAATGTCAACATTGACATATCCAAAATTGGTCCTCGATAAAATAGGGGGACCCATACAACCTAGGGATAATGGGTCTTGGCCCTATTTTCTAGGACATTAAGTGTTAGGGGTAAAATATTAATTGGATGTATTTGTTCAATGCTTGCAATTTCTTCAAAAAGTGGTACAAATGGGCTATGGAATGCATAATTTGGGAAATTAGGGACCCAGTTAGGCTCAATAATTTAGGGGGAGCAAAACCTGGTGTGAAATTGTTAAGGGTGACAATTTACAACAGTACAACAACAAAAATAAAATATGGAAACATAAGATGTAACCAATGATTATAGAAGCTAAGCAAGAATAAGGTAATTGTAGGAGCTAAAAAATAACTCTATCCTAGGACCACCTACAAAAAAAATGAAAACCTTCAACAAGAAGTATGAAAGAAATGAGCTTGCTTGATATTAAGATCTACCAAATATGATGATGAGGTATCATACAAGAGTGTACAATGACATTGCTTATATAGACAAGGTGTGATGAAGTACCAAATGCCAAAATATTAAATGACTGGTGTCATTATTAAATGATATGAGCCATCATTAAATTACCTAGACTCTAATATTTAATAAAAGGTAAAAAGATAAAATCTTATCTAAACAACTTAAATATGCCTAAGACCTAAGTGGACTTAACATGTAAATAGGACCTCACTAATAACTAGTTAGGAAAATTATCTATTTACACCAACACCCCCCCTTAAGTATAACTTAGGGAGAAGCAATTATTATTCAAATTTTACAAAGTTGCAATGATGGGTTTTGACTGTGAGGCCATTTTAGATACCCAACATAGAAAAGGAGAAATATTGCATGGGAAAGACCCTCTCCAAAAGAGAGAAAATTTACAATTAAGTATGATGTATGGAGGGCTCAATGATACCCCCTAAGGACTACATCCATCATGAATATACAATCAACGACCCCCCCCCCCCATAAGAGGGAAAGAGAGACTATGTAGACCCCCCATAATGTGTAATCTCCTACAAAAATGGTAAGTGCTTGAAGATAAAACATGATCCAATATAGACAAACAACTTGTATCCCTTTTAGAAGAAACAAAACCAAGTACAAATACAAGAATGCTTCCCATTCCAAATATAAATTGAAAGAAAGAAGCAAGAAGATGTATGATGATGTCTCTAAAATCTTCTCATGTGTCACCTTGCCCATGATAGATGAAGATGCCACAATCAAATCAAGAACATGCCCAATCAATGAAGAAGGTGACAAACCAAGACTATGTAGAAATTGATGTTGAACAAGATCCAAAGATCAAGATGTTTTGACAACAACTATGCAATGATTGTCATTAGAGAGGAGAGATAACCCCTCAAATGTGTCTTTTAAATATGAAATGTGAGATTCCACAAACAAACAAAAAACATGTTTGATAAATAGGAATCCCAATTAGGAAGACAATTCAATATCTATTAGAATGAATCACTAGAAGTTCTCAATGAATCACCAACAAAAGATGAATCATCTCGCTGAATATGAATGATGGGAGCCTCAATCAATGACTCTGCACAAGGAATTAATGAAGGTGAAGGTACAACAATTGTTTTTGGAGGAGAAGAAGGGGCATCTAAAGAAAATTAATCATCCTCATCTAGAAATTCAAAGTATACAAACCTTCAAACTCTCAAATAATATCATAATCATGTGTAGGGAATCCATTCTGAAAAATAGAGGCACAAGACAATCTAAAAATAGGATCATCTAGGAATGGTTGAGTATCAACATCTCCATATATCTTTGAAATTTTAGTCCAAAGAACACGAGGACACTCAAAATGAACAATAACGTTTAAAATTTCACCATCTACATGCATAGCAATAACTCTTAAGACATGATCCTTTTTACAATTCCAAGAAATTTTTTTACTAGCAGTACTTGGAGGGGGAACTAGACCATACAAATGTGGCAATAAATGAAGCCAATAGAGATGTTTTATGATGAAATCTCTCAATTTTTTTATATTTTCCCCTTTTCAACATAATTAAAGAAGGATGAAATAAAAACCCCATAACGAACTATGATAAATCTCCAAAATTATAAAGACTTAAACCTTCAACAATAATTAGAAACCCCCAAACATGATGTATATTGCAAATGAAGCCTTCCCAAAAAAATAGAAGCTCTCCAGGAGTTAGGATGTCCAAGTAATCAACAAAAATACAAATATGTCATTTAAATATGAATAAATTATACATGGGGATGAATATGGAAAAAGTGCATGGGCACATTGATATAGCTCCTTAATATCTTTTTGATGTCACAAAAATCACAAAAAAATATTAGAGATTTGAATTCAAATAGAAATAAAATATTTTAGGATTAAAATTTAATAATAATACTTGTACCTCTAGAGAGTGATCAAAATCATCTTTCCAACAATATCTTGTTATCAAAAATCTAATACCTGAGTCAAAAGTTATGGTGATTTTAAAAAACTACCTAATTAAGGCTTGAGGGGCCAAAATTAAGCCCCCTAAGGGTTGGTGGGTGGTCGCCCCATGCAACCAGAAGCTGGTAGATATGATTGAGCACTTATATGATATCCATTTAACCATCAAATTTAACACATTCCATCGTGATAGTCATTTGGCTATCAAATTTAAGATAGTCACCCAAAAAAATTTAAAAATCATTAAGATAAATTTTTCTTCAAATATGAATATTTTATATAGAAATGGGGGTTTTTGGGCATTTTGAATGCAATGGAAGGGTCAATTTTGGCCTTAAGTGCTTTGAAAAATTAGCTACCTCTTAAATCTAGTAACCACCTCCCAACTTCAAATCCTCATAGATCTGGCAAAATATGACTGATTTTAATGAAAAATAATCCAATATTGACTTTCTTAGACACTGTGGACTCAATGGTGAGCTCAAATTACCTCTAAAATTAACCTGCAATAAAAACCCACAAAGTGGAACCCTCCAAAATTGGTGTTTTTTAAAAGTTTTTTTGATTCTACGGATTACCATAGGGTGCAAGGGAAGACAATATTCAACCCTAATAAAATTCACCAAGATCTCTCACTAGAAATAGCTCTACCCTCAAATCTAAGAGAATTTGCAAGGTTGTGCTTTGATATCATGTAGGAGTTGAAAATTAGCTCTATCACAGAACCACCTGCAAAAACAATGAAAACCTTCCACAAGAGGGTATACAAGAAATGAGCTTTCTTGATATTAATATCTACTAAATATGATGATGAGGTACCATACAACATTATACAATGACCTTGTTATATAGACAAGGTGTGGTGAAGTACCAAATGCCAAAATATTAAATGATTGGTGTCATTATTAAATGACATGAGTCATTATTAAATAACCTAGATGAGATAATATTTAATAAAAGCTAAAAAGATAAAATCTTATTTAAATAACTTAAATGTGCCTAGGACCTAAGTGGACTTAACCTGTAAATAGGAGCTCACTAATAACTAGTTAGGAAAATCACCTATTTACACCAATAGTAACAACATGAAAATGCATGTAATCAAGATAGGTTTAATATGTGAGAAAATGTAAGTATCACAAGTATGCGACAATGATTTTAAGGTATGGAAGATAGGTGCATAGGTGGATACTCACAAGGAGTAAAAGAAAATAAAGATCATTGTAAGGAAATGTACAAGGATGAATACTAAAGTAGAAAAAAAGGGACAATGAGACATTAATGTGGTTGGCATGAGAAAATATAAGAATAAGTAAGGAATTCAAGGACATAGAAATAAGCAAGGGAGATGTAAATAAGTATAAGAGAAAACATGTCAAGTAAGAAGGTAGGGAAATTCACCCTAGGTGGTGGAATGTAAAGTATGAATCAAAATATGTGAAGGTGCAGTAAACAAGGCAAAATAAAGAGGGTAAAGTGTAAACAAGAAATATGTGTATGCAGGTATGTAGTATGTAATGAGTCTCATGAATCAACAATCAAATCTAGTAAGATAACTATCATCATCCTTGTCCCAAATTA